>SNQJ01S0016569.1:22677-86395 GCA_010110895.2 Picea sitchensis | reverse complement strand
AATCTAGAAAATGTTTCCTATGGGGTGTGGCATGAAATGAAGCCCCTGAATCTACTACCCAAGACTCAAAAATATTATCCACAGAAAGAATCAAAGCATCTTGTAACACATCACCTATTACATTTGCTTCCTAATTTCTCTCCCATTGTCCATCTCTTTGTTTCTTTGGAGCTCTGCAGTCTTTCTTCAGATGTCCTTTCTTCCCACAATTCCAGCACTCTATCTTTCTAATTCTGGATTTGGATCTACCCTTCCTATAATTCCCACGGTTCCCAAAACCCTTTCCTTTATCCTTTTGTCTTCCACTGTTCTCCATGTTCAACGCATTTCCCGATGTCTCACCTGTTCTTTTCCACTGCATTTCCTCACTAAGGATAACACCAACAACATCATCAAATTTTAAAGTATTTGAACAAGAGACAGAGTTACTTACAGCCATGACCAAGCCATTCCAACTTTCTGGCAATGAGCACAAGATTAGAAGAGGTCCAACCTCATGATCAAAGTCCACTTTTATAGAAATTAGTTGATTAGTAATCGTATTAAAATCATTTAAATGATCTGCAACAGACCCACCTTCCAACATATTCATATTAAGTAATATCTTCATTAGAAATACCTTATTGGGCACCGAGGGTTTTTCATACAGTTTGGCCAATGTGTCCATCAAACCCTTCGTTGTCTTTTCTTTGGAAATATTGAAAGCCACCGACGCTACCAGGCTCAGCCATATCATTCCTAGAGCCTTTCTGTAAAGAATCTCCCATTCTTCATTCTTCGTAGCCCCCGAGTTCTCTTCTATTCTTCCCAATGGTAGGAATAGATCCTTCTAATATAAATAGTCTTCCATCTGCATCTTCCATAACTGGTAGTTTTGGCCATTAAATTTCTCGACCCTAAAATTTCCATCTTTGGACATTGCTCCCATTCGAGCCAAGAACCCTCTTTTCCTGCGAGTTACCTTTCTCTCTGATACTAGTTGTTAGAAAAATAGGACCATGGAGAAATAAAATAAAACAAATGTAGAAACAAAACACAAAAGATACACAATACAATAGAGACACAGATTTACATGGTTCACCCAGTCTGGGCTACGTCCACTAGAGAAATTTCCAGGTCCTTCTTTTATTATTATCCAACATATGAAGGGAAGTAACCTGCAACAAACCCACTGTAACTTCCTCTTCTTTCTCTCACAGTCTCCTATCTCATAATACAACATTCGCCATCAACCATAACCATAATACATTTCCCTCATAAAACAGGGTTGTCTTCTAGGGAAAAAAACCCTAACATAATCTCTATCGTTAGATCTGCGACCTTATAATGAACGACACATATTTACAATGAAATTACAATATACATTTACAAGGAAATTTTTCCTTCGGGGGCCCGCTTGCCCCCAGACCCCCCAGCCAGGGGGATAGCCCCCCCAGACCCCGCAGAGGGGTACCCCCCCTTTTCACTCCCCCGCGTGGAAGAGTGTACATACTTCTGGGGTGTAAATACTTCATGGGGTATAAACATGGTTGAATGTAAAAGACCTATGAATCAGGAAGATAATCAGGCTCCACAACCAACACAACCATATACCAAGGTCACATGGATAAGTGTGGACCATAGTGCTGAAGTAGACTAGAGAACCAGTGTCCCATTGAGAAATGAAAGCCACCATGTTGAAGTAGTCCAACCACCATTGTAAACTAGGTTCCCATGTCCAATTTCTCATGTGAACTCCACACGGAAGATATTGACACCCAATAATCAACTGAAAATGATGCTCCCAATACTGACACCTATCATGTGGATCCAAATGAGAATATCCATCCACATAGTGGGAAAGGGTCAAAGATGAATCTGGAAGGAACAATATCATTGTAGAATATGCAGGCTAGACACTGGTAATCATAACCATATCATGATGTGTCATATTGATGTTTTTACAGAAGGTGGAGTAGAGTCATCAAATAAAATATGGAAGTGGTTGTCATCCCATAAATGACAACTATCCATATAACAATCATCACAATCGACTCAAAATCATACCAAACATATATTTCTTGATTATATTCATCCCTGATGTCTGCCATAAGAAATATCTTCTGCATGCTATCCAATGAATATTGAATACTAAAAAAACTATCATTAAGGCCATCTGTAAGGTCATGCAATATGTCATGCAATGTGCCACATAATGTGTCATACAATTGGGCTTTGAATGCTCCAGTCATCTGTTGAATTTCTTTGAGGGTTTGAGAGGAAATAGCCATTGGAAACACCACATTAAATATACCAAAATAAATATCTTAAAATAATTTATTCAATGGAATTGATATGGCAACAATCTGAGCACCCTATAAAAAGTTATGAACTCTGTAGTCTCGTCGTCGTCACGAAACCCCCCCAAAAATAGCTGATTTCAAATCAGCAATATCTTCACTTCCAGAGCTTCGATTTGAACGATTTGTTTTTTGAAATTGGTTGAAATTGTGAGATGAACTCATATCTGAAATTTTTTTGGGAAAATTTAGCCTCATATGCTACAAAAATTAGGAAAATCATGCAGCCATCCGCAGAAAAAAAAACCCCTGAAAATTACAGATTTTAAAATGCAAATAACTTGACTTCCTAGACTCCGTTTTAGACGATTTTTTTTTAAATTGGTTTTTTTTTTGAGAGGAATTCATATACACAACAATTTGTTTCAAAATTTTCACCAATATATATAAAAATCGTCTGTAATGTCGCAGCCCTCTTTTTTTTTTCCGAAAAACTAAATCTGCAAAAAATAAAACTATTTTCCCACACTTCATGCCAAGGAATGTTATCTGATACCACTTGTTAAGTCCCAAATACGTGGATACAAAATAACACAATAGTGCAAAATATATATGAATAAAATCACCACACAAGATATACGAAACAATATATAAAACCACACTTAATTATAAAAAACCCTTGAGGTAGGGAAACACCATACAATGGATCCTATTATGGAAGGGATCCTCTCCTGTTCACTTACCTCATCGAGGGGGATTCCTCATATTGAGATATTGATACAAATACAATACTTCTCTTCATATTCCATTTCATTGCTTGAACCCCTTCATATAGTGCTACCATCACCTAAGAACATTCTAGAGGAGGAATCTTCTAGAAGTAGAACCTTCTAAGAAGTCCTCTTACATTTATTATATCTAACTACCCATTTATTATATATAACTATCATAGTGGGACTTATTTAATAATATAGTGGACCTAGTCCACCTTACATTGAATGGCCTCCACTATTATCATTATGGTCCCTCTGGGCCCCCCCACTACCTCTCTAGCTAACTAACATATTATGGTCGATTGGGATGATGAGTGGATGATTACACCAATAGAAATATGGCCATAAAAGAAATAAAAACTACAAGTACATGAGATCGATGAAGATGAATAAGGAGGAGAAGAATAATACAGAGAAAAGGGAACAGAGGAAACAACTCAACAAACAACATTGCGCACCGATATAAAGAGGAAGGAACCAAAGATAGGGAAATATGGAAAATAAGGATCGAAGCACAAATACATTAAGAAAGTGGATATCCAAGCCTTGAAAAAGGAATATTTGGAGAATATAGGTGATCAAGTGAAAGAAGTCACCGATGACATGTTTCAATGCACAAACCAACAATATAAAGAGATGCATACATAGATGCAGGAGAAGATGGTTGAGTTGTGACAATTACTAGAAGAAGCCAAGCTCGCACCAATGTGTTAGCCAAAGGAGGAACAAATGACTACAAATAATTTTTAGGGAGGGTCAACAACCTCTCAATCATTAGCAGTTGCAGGAGAACAGATATTGATTAAGATAGTGACATGGGCAATAGAGTTCCCCACGATAGAGATGTAAGAATAGGCCATGGAACTAGGTCAGATTGACTTAGTGCTATCTCAACTGCCAATATATGTATTACAAGAATTACAGTTGAGCATGATGCACGAGATGAGCTTGGGTGCATAGAAGACATCAAGCAAGTTAGTTAAGGTTATAGTCGAGAACACAGTCTTGGAGATGGAGTTCAACAAGTTCAAGTAGGAGCATGATGAGGCTACACAGAAGGTAGAAAATATGAAGTAGGAACTCGAGAAGGTATACCAAGAAATCCCAGAGATTCAAAAAGAGAAGGAGGCCTCGATTGATCTAGCTCCAACTCCTACAATCTTCTTCCTACACATAAGTGACAAACAAATACCAATCTACAAACCCTTCTAACCATTAGAAAATCCAAAAATATCTTAGATATAATCTAGTATACCCAAAGAAATATCATATCTACCATACAAAGTTGAATATAATGGATTTGGGAAGAGGAAAACCACACTTACACACACACAGATACATGCACATATATCAAATGACAAACAAATACATCAATGCAGTCATACCTTGAGTCATGATGCAGTTCTCCTGGGTCCTTACTCCAACTCCTTCCTATCCCTCACACAAGCAAGGTTGACCTGATATGACGACTAATATGTGTAGAAGAGATGCTATAAAATTTCTATAACATGTACCCATGAATGATTCTTCCCCTTACCCTTAGAAGGCCTTATTTATATAGATTAGTGGAGGAGGCTAGGGGATCCTTCTAGATCTCTAGAAATTAATGAACCTCAACTAGATTGAGAGTTCACAAACTCATATCATGAGAGAAACAACTCACCTAGTGTTGATCTCCTTGAAACTCCCCAATTCTAGAAGGCTATAGGGACAGTCGCGGGATGCAATGGTGCATCTAGTGACTGATCATGGGCTATCAACTATGTTGGGTTGTTATATTATTTGTAGTAAAATTCTAGTCGAGGTGAATCGATTGAAAGTGAAAGTTGGAGGTCGAGGTGGTTTGACTAGGTAAAGTCGAAGTCGAAGAGGTCAACCGACAAGAAGTCGACAAGTGGGTACATGGAAACCAACTGAATAACGAATGGAGTTCGACTGGTGAACCGAATTAGAGTCAACTATAAAAAATTCATGAGATTCGTGGTATTTGTAGCCAATGATATGCAAGGATATGTAACCGTTTTAGGGCGCCTTTCTTTTGGGTTTATCCTACTATAAAACCTATAAATAAGGCGTGTTGTAATGCTGTAAAAGATAATCTTTAGAGAAATCATTTTAGAGGTTGCTAGTAATGTAGATGTATGCTGAATTGGATACAAGGTTGTTCTTATGTAAAGAAATAAGGTATGATGTTGATTGTGTCTTAGGTGTATACCAAGGTTAGGCATGTAAACTTTCATTTTGAAGGAATAAGACAACAAGAGAGAAAAGCACTCAAGGAATGTTGCTTATCCCATTTGGGTTTCTAGGGTAAAATCGCTATGTATTGTATGTTTTCTTTGTCATTTACTTTCTCAATTAAATATTTCTTCCTCTCTTATGCTAGGCCTAGCATGGAAGCGTTCCTCATTGCCTAACATGTGGTATGAGAGCTTGGTTTAACAAATTTGGATTTGAGCTAAACCCTAAGTTTAGTAAGAGCCGTCAATCAGAAATCCTTATAAATTGTGCTTAAATAATGGCGAGTAGCTCGAGAATAGAGATCAAAAAATTCAATGGCCATAATTTTGAGCTTTGGAATCTTAAAATTGAAAATCTCCTTTTTGATCGAGAACAATGGGAAACAGTTTGTCCATGTACCATTTTGACAGGTATGCTGAGGGAAGAATGGGAGAAACTCGAGAGAAGGGAAATGAGTACGATTCGACTTTGTCTTGCATATTCGATCCTTCTGAACGTCTTAGGTGAATATTCAGACAAGAACCCGTGGGACAAGCTAGGGAACTTATACCAGTCAAAATCCCTAGTAAATAAGTTGTTCCTTAGAAAGAAAGTGTATCTTCTGAGGATGAGTGAGGGAAGTTCGATGACTGAGCATTTAAATACGTTTAATACTATAATAATCCAGTTATCTGTCATGGATATTAAAAGAACTAAGGAGGATAAATGTGTTATCCTATTATGTTCTTTTCTAGACTCATGGGATATCTTAGTCATGGATATAGGGATTAATTCAACCACACTAATGCTAGAATATGTGGTTGCATCTCTACCGTCAGAATAAATAAGAAGGAAGAACATGGAAGGATTGAACAAAGATGAATTAGTGGTAGGAGGTAAATCGCTTGATAGAGATAAAGGTAATTCTCTAGTAGAAAGTCTAAGTCGAAGGGTATGTTGGTTGTGGAGCCTGATTATCTTCCTGATTCAAAGCTCTTTCCTTTCATCCGTGTTTATACCCCATGAAGACTTTACATTCTGGAATAATGTACACTCCTCCACACGGGGGAGTGCAGGGGGGGTTACTCCCCCTGTAGGTCTATGGGGTCTAGGGGCAAGTGGGCCCCCGGTGGGGATTCGAGCGTGAAGCCCCCGAAGGAAAAATTGCCTTGTAAATGTATATTGTAATTTGATAGTAAATCTAGACTATTCATTATAAGGTCGTAGATCTGACGATAAAAGTTATGTTAGGGTTTTTTTCTCTAGAAGGCAACCCTCTTTTATGAGGGAAATGTATTGCGACTATGTATTATTGGGAATATTGTATTCTGAGTGAGGAGACTGTGAAAGAAAGAATATGAAGTTATAGCTAGTGTGTTGTATGTTGTCTCCATTCATTTGTTGGATAATAATAAAGGAAGGACATAGAAATTTCTCTGGTGGACGTAACCCACATTGAGTGAACCATGTATATCGGTGTCTCTATTGTATTGTGTATATTCTATGTTTTATTTCCACATTTGTTTTATTTTATTGCTCCACGATCCTATTTTTCTACCAACTAGTATTAGAGCGAAAGGTAACTCGTAGGAAAATAGGGTTCCTGGTTCACGTGGGAGAAATGGCGAAAGATGGAAAGTTTAGGGTCGATAAATTTAACGACCAAAACTACCAGTTATGGAAGATGCAGATGGAAGATTATTTATATCAGAAGGATCTATTCCTACCATTGGGTGGAATAGAAAAGAAGTCGATGACCATGAAGGATGAAGAATGGGAGGTTCTTGACAGAAGGGAACCAAGAACAATACAGTTGAGTCTGGAAGCGTTCATGGCTTTAAATATTTTGAAAGAAAAGACAACGAAGGAGTTAGTAGACACATTGGCTAAACTATATTAAAAACCCTCGTCGTCCAATAAGATATTTATAATGAAGAGATTATTTAATATGAAGATTTCAAAAGGTGGGTCTGTTGCAGATCATTTAAATTATTTTAATATGGTTACTAATCAACTGAATTCTATAAAATCAGACTTTGATTATGAGTTCAGGGCTCTTATAATCTTGTGCTCATTGCCAGAAAGATGGAACAACTTGGTCATGGTTGTAAGTAACTATGTCTCTAGTTCAAACACTTTAAAATTTGATAATGTTGTTGGTGTTATCCTTAGCAAGAAAATGCGACAGAAAAGCATAGGTGAGACATCAAGTAATGAGTTAAACATGGAGAACTGGGTAAGACAAAAGGATAGAGGAAAGGGCTTAGGAAACCATAGGAATTCTAGGAAGGGCAGATCCAAATCCTGACTAGGAAAGATAGAGTGTTGGAATTGTGGGAAGAAAGGAAATATGAAGAAAGACTGCAGAGCTGTTACACATTATTTTTGTCACCCCTATAACCATTGATGATGTAAACCTATCCTTTGTCTTTAGAAGGATCAATTGCCTTAACCCCTGAAGAAGAATGAAGACACATTTTCCTAGAGAGATAAAATGATTTTTTCCTTTGTGAAAAACATTATGAAGAGGGATCGTCACACCTTGCTTAGTTTTAAGGGTGTGACAATCTAGGATCATTGTAGGTTGCACCACAATGGCTAATGGGTATTCTATATGCACTAAATCCCTCAATTAAAATGTCAACTCAGGGTAAGTAAACTTAGAGTTGTGGCACTATATGAGCCACGGAATAAAATCTAAAGGAAGTATTGTCTAACTAAGGGGATGGTCTATCTAAGGATCAATCTACTTAAGAAATGACTCCTATATTTTTATCTATTAGAAAATCCTATTAATGGCTTGAACTAATTACCCTAAGTAGCTTCAAACAATGGATTGATGGATTATTTCTTAAAGAAGAAAATCATAACCTACTTTAAACAAGTTAATCTATTCAACCTAATGAGAAACAACAAGTAAATTACTTTTTATCTTTTATCTTTAAGCAAATAAGCAAACATGCAACTAACTTATCAAGACTATTTCAACAAGTAAACTCCATTCTTAAAAAAACTCATAATCATTTCTATTTTACAAAGGAGAAATCTTAACCTAGTTAATCAAACAACATCATGACTGTATTCAAATTCTAATTAATAAAAACTATTCTTAATTTACAAATAACATGAAAAGAGAATTCAAAGATGATGACTATGTCTTTGGTGCCGAATAACATCACGATGGCATCTGACTATTAGTGACAGTTCAAGAGGGATTAATTCAATGCTGAATTCTATAGAGAAATGGAAAGTGTGAATCAAGCAATCTAACGGAAGCTTTTCCATCATAGAAGAAACACTAAATATCTTGGAAATCCATGTGATCTCTAAATTTCATGCATCAATCATCAATGATTAAAAACACTCTTATACTAATTCAAGCACACTCTTATGCTAACTCAAGATAATTTACAAACTTATGAACTTATGATTAAAAATCTTAATTCAAATCCAATATTCTAATTAAAATTGCAATTCAAATCTATAACTGAGATTTTATAAATTAAACTGGACTAATCCTATCATTAAAACTTAGATTTCAACTAGAATGATTTTAGAAACATAGCCCCAAAATATATTTCTATATTATCATACTAAAACAAGATTAATGAACCAAATAGATATATGAAAACATAACTGAACTGATAATTAAATCTAGCTCAATTACAACTAGTAAAACTTGCAACTATTAATCCATCAAGCTTGCAAACAATCATAAATTAAAACTCTGTTTACACTAATCCTCTGTTTAAATAATACTCTGTTTTAATTTGCAGAAACCAATTTAAAACTTCAATACATCGTCTAAGTTAGTAGCCTGCAGAGAAATTTCTAAGAGATAAGAAACACATCATGACAAATAACCAACTCCTATAAGCAATCTGCAATTTAAAGAAAGATGAATTAGACAATTAAATTACAATCAACATGCACAATAATTAAAACTATAAGATACATACATCAAACAAACAATGTAAATTCTAACTAAGAAAATGAAACACATGATATATCTATCTATATAGTCACTCAGACCACTGGTGGCCCCCCCAGGAGGTCATGGCTACTCTTCAATAGCAAAATGCAGGCTTAACTCAACATGATTCTGTCATTAATTAAAAATGTAGTCTAGAACACAAGTTTGCAAAGAAATGTCTGAATTACACAACGAAATTCTTCTTAAAAATCCTATCCATGGTATTTTCACTGCTAGTGGTATTTATAGGTGAATTACAGTTCGAGAGATCGACCACTGGAAGGGTTGACCTCCTCTAAAAATGAAAAATCCATTAAATGCGCTTCTAACAACTTTGACTTCTAGAAAATCCATGAGCCACTCAACGACCAACATAACTGCCCAATCTGATGTGTAAGGAGCTTTGTAGTTGGAGGCCACTAGGGGGAACAAAACCCAGATCGTCAATTCTCCCATTATAGGGCACCAATGTACCAACCACCAACTCCTCTGTTCTCTGAGTGATGGATCGCGTGCGGGATGGAGTGTCAGATCGCATAACAGATGGGGTTCCGGATGAAGTGTCTGACGAGGTACCATATGGAGGATCGGACCACAAATTCTCCTTGTTACACATAGATCATGCATTAAATCCTTATAAACATCAAACTAAAATGAATTTATCTCGAAATCATTGTAAAACATCAATTACCCATACCTAATATAAATCCATGATGAATCGATATAAAATCCTTTGAAAAGTCCTTCAAAATGGTCAATAACATATATAATATCGATGCAAAAAGGATTAATCCATCACAATAAAACAATCAAAATACGAGCTCAACATTACCCCCACGCCTAAGGATTTGCAGGTCCAACTACAAACAAAAATGAATCACCCAAAATGACTAGACTTGTGAAGGAGGGTGTGGATTAGCTTGAGAAGATTCTCCCTCTTGTCCTGAAGACTTTGTCTTGGGCCTCTTACGATGTTTCAATTGTGCCTGGAGGCTGCGATTGTAATTGGTCATTTGATCAACCAATTGTTGGAGAGAATTCAATTTTCCTTGTAATACCGCATTGTCATGATGGAGATGCCTATCCATAGTCTTCCACTCTTCCAACTGTTGAAGCAACTAAGCATTTTCTTGTTGTAATTTTTCAATAATTGGAGTATGATCAGATGTTTCAAAGGAGGGATTGGATCCCTTGATGGATGTAGAGGGTCTATTATCTTTGGAAGATGATGTAGGCATCTGTGAGGTAGGAGTAACAAAGTGCTTGTGAGAGGGAATAGGTTCAGATTTTATTCTCTATCAGGCTCCAACTCTTCTGCATAAACTTCCCTGACTCTTTTATGGGGGATTCATGATCGAAAGATACTTGGATAGGATCTGAAGTGCTTGGGGGTTTTACATTAGGCTTTCCACTTGCACTTTGGGTACTTCTTCGAAAAGATTCCCCTTTGAACCAATTGGCTCCTCTTCTATTCGTAGGGACTACAGGGAAATCTTGTTGAATTGTCTCTTGTAACTTCTTGGATTGGTGTCAATAAGTGTTGAGGGAAATGGAGATTTATCAGTAGGATTTTTAGTTTTCTTTCCCAATGAGGATGCAGGGGAATCAACAAGTTTCTTGGTCTTTTGTTCAGACAGAGAGATAGTTTGAGTGGGAGGGTTTGGAGTCTTTGGAGAATGAGACTTGGATGGAGTAACAATCCCTAAATCAATTGATTTCTTGCTGGTCTTGACTGTGAGATGGGGGTTTGAGAATTGATACAGGAATTCATCCAATGTCTTACCTAGTTTTTTCAACTCGGTTATGACAATAAATTTAATGAGGTCGTGGTGGAATATATTGTTATGAGGATTGGCCACATTCTTTCATACTTGGGAAGACATTTTCTCAATACTTTTCAATAATTAGAAAGGAAAATTCAAGGGCTTATTAAATTGGAAATGAGCTAACAGACGAAAATGGAAATATTCAAAAATAGAGTATCTACCTTCACAAGTGATAATTCTGGTAATGAAGACCAAGGGATTAATCAACTCATCCTTAATCCATTCTTTGGAGTACCCCTTAGCTCTAGAAACATTCTGAAACTCAGGCTTGAAAACTCTGTTATAGCTTGGTCGTGGCAATTGATGGCGCTTGAACCAACGATCTCCAACCCATGGCAATTTCGTGGCTGAGGAAATTGACTCCTTAGAGACCATGAAGGCCAAATACCATACACACGCTATACTCCCATTGAACCCGAGGGCGAATTGTAGTGAAACACCATCATCGTGGCCCTACAGACAGGCCAAGAATGGTCCCCACCCTGTGCGAAGGAAAATCTCCCTACACTATGCGAATTTGGAAATGGCCATAAGTTCGGTATAGGAGGAAGGCTCATAACATTTAGGCATGGTTATACCACAGAGGATGAGCAGAGGGGTGGAATTGGAAAAAGGATGAGCACGACACAACAAGTATGCATGAATGAAATGGAAATTGGATTTAACCCTCCGATTTTTACCGCGCTCGAGGTGGAAATGGTTGAATTCATGGGAGAATTCATCACACGTGATTTCCATGTGTGACTATGATTGTGCCAAATTTGAATTTCGAAGGGTTTCCTTCAGAGGCAATTGTAATCATGTGAGAATTAGATCAATTTGCAAGTCTTCGACTTGGACATTTGATCATAAAAATGGACTAGAAATTGTATAATTTAATTGTCAAATGCAAATTTGAACAATATGCCATGTAATCCATCTAATATTACCAATGAACAGGCAGATCAATTCAAACGATCCATGTTTTACCTGCAATCGTGGTGACTTATAGTGTGTGCACACCTCATTCGATCCTTCATATGGCATGTCATCCAGTCGTCTGTATGGAAACCCATATGGTCTTCAAAATAACACTCCTCTGCAAAATGAATTTGTTCGTATTGTAATGGATGTTTACCCATAACACTCAACTTGGGCACTTCTGACAGTCATGGTGAACAGGAGCATAGACATGATAAGAGTGATCCATTGTTACTTGCCTTGTCATCATGCTTGTTGATCCAGATTTTATGAGAAGAACAAAATGAATACAAATTATTAACATGTGCTTAACACAAAATAACATAGATACAGTAAAACTAGTTTTCTATTCAATAATGAAATACGTTGAAATTGTAAAATGTAGCGGAAACAAGCTTGCTGGAATGGTGGCAGCTTATCTCTGAGAAGAGATGTGAAATTTACGCTCATTCACAAGAAGATGATTACAATGAGGCTTTGAAGGACTTTTTAACATAAGTAGGAATGCAAAAAACCCTAGACATACAAAAACCTAACCCTAAGAGATGAAGCACTAAAAGTCATGTGGGCCCCGTTTGGGTAAGTTAGTACATCAACTTCTCGGGGTCGTAACTTTTGCATACGATCTTCGTTTTAGGCGTATTATAGCCCGTTGGAAAGGTATAGTTGAGGAGATTCATTTTAATCACAATATGGAAGAAACTTACATATTTAAAAACTGTTTTCCCAAAAAAACATCATTTAGAGCCTCAAAACGGCTCCAAAAGTGAAAACTGCTAAAAATAGTAAATTTCCAAAATTGCCAGAAAACTATTTTGAGAAATTGGAAAAGGTGGGTAGCCACCAATATAAAACTAGACCAATCCTCCCTCCTTAGGAAGCGATGATATCCATTGCGTTGAGGTCCCCCATCAGATGATAAAATTTCTGATGAATTTGGCCCCGGGTGAGCCACTTGCCTTGGTGTAGGAGTTGCCCTTCTTTGACGACTCGATAAAGCATGATCCTTTGTTGTCGAGTGCCCTTGATCTATGTTTCCACAATATGATAATTGGATGCTTTCTGTATGCAGTCGGGGTTGAGCTCTGTTGGTGTCAGTTGTTTTTCTACTTCTGAGGTGTCCAATAATGGTGGGAAATAAGGGCGAAGGAGATCCACATTGAACACTGGGTGTAGGCCAAGGAAAGGAGGAATGTTGAGCTAAAAATAATTATCCCGCACAACCTTGGTGATGGTGTATGGCTTATAATGGAGTGGGAAAATCTTCTGATGGGGTCATGTAAGGAATTCTTTCTGCAAGTGCAACCAAACTTTGTCTCCCACCTGAAACTGATGTGGCACCCGATGATGATCATGGCACTGTTTGTACTTGTCATTGGACTTCTATAGGATATCCTGAACCTGTTGGCAGATGTTCTAGATCTGCTCAATGAATCGGGTGGCTTTGTCAGCTTCAGTTGGAGCAGGAGATGATTCGGTCGAGGTGACCGCAAGGGGAAGTGCAACATCTATGGGACCCACTGGTTGGAATCCCAACCCCACCTGAAAGGGGCTTTGGCCAGTTGAGCTATGCAAGGATCATTTTTAGCTATGCTAGACATAGGGAAGACTCTCATCCCATGTGCGAGGGTGATTTGAATTATACATGTGAAGGATATGCACAATCATTCGATTTACGACCTCGGTTTGGCCATCTATCTGGGGGTGGAAGGCCATGGATTTGGTGAGCTTGGTGTCCAGCAATGACCAGAGGCTCGACCAGAATGTGCTAAGAAATTGACTGTCCCGATCTGAGACAATGGTTTTTGAGAGACCAAAATGTACCCAGAATCATTCAAAGAAGAGCTTGGCAGTGGCCTCTGCTTTGATGCTCTTCTTGCAGGCAACCAGAATCACCATCTTAGAAAAGTGACCAACAGCCACAAAAACATAGTCATTTCCCCGCTTGATGTGGATGGGAGGCTTGACATGTAGTCCATTGAGATGGATTCCCATGGCCTGTCAGGAGTAGGAAAAGGGGTGTACAAAACCTATTTCTTAGTGGTCGGTTTGGAAATAGCACAGGCAGTGTAAGACCTGATATACTTGTTGACCTCCTATCAAATTTTTGGCCAATAGAAATGTTTTTGGAGCTTCCTAGATTAGCTTCACTCGCTCTCTTGATGGAACACATATATGGCATAGACGACATAGAAACCCATCCTGAAGATGGAAGTTATCAACAACTACGTTTGCACCCAACATTTGGTAGGTGGTGGAGAAGTCTGGGTCTGTCTCATAGAGTTGGGCCATCCAAAGGTCTCATGGCCACAAGAGTCTAGCACCATGGTGAGTGCCATGACTAGAAGTTTACTAAGGCAATCGACGACACGATTGGTGCTCCATGTTTTACACTTGATGTTGAGGTCGAATTGCTGCAAGTATGTGGACCACTTTTGATGGCGGTCATTCTACATTTTTCCTTCTGTCTACATGAACTGCAATGGCTTATGATCAGTGTGTATGATTGTCTCCTTCCCAAGAATGTGATGTCTCCACTAGTGGCAAGCTTGCACAATGGAGTACATTTATTTTTCATAAGTAGGGTACTTGCGGACAACATCGGATAGTGTCTCACTATGATAGGGCACGAGGTGGCCGTGTTGAATGAGAAGGGTGTGCACAACATAGTCTGAAGCATCTATCTCAATCTCAAAGGGTTGCTACAGGTCTGGTAGTGAAAGTATTGGGGATAAGCACAAGCACTGCTTCAAATCATAGAATGCTTGTTGTTGGGACAAGCCCCACGCAATTTTTTCCTTACCACCAACCCTGGTTATTTGGCTGAGGGCCCATGCAATATGGGAGAATCCCAACATGAACCTATGGTAGAAATTGGCAAGGCCTAAGAAGATCTGAAGCTCAATGAGTGTGGTTGGGGCTAGCCAGTCACAGATGACTTGGATCTTGGTTGGATCCACATGTACGCCACGCTGATCACTGATGTAGCCAAGGTAATGGACCCTGTCCATGCCGAAGGATCATTTTTCCAAGTAGGCGTATAGCTTGTGCTACCGCAGGGTGTGCATAACCTATTGAATATGCTGCAAGTGTTCGACCTAATTATTACTGTAAATGAGAATGTCATCCAGATACACCACTACAAAAGTATTGGTGAATGGTCGCAGGATATCATCCATCATCCTCATGAAAGTGGCTGGAGAATTTGTCAAACCAAAGGGCATGACCAACCATTCAAAAAGGCCTTCCTTTGACTTGAAGGTAGTCTTCCATACATCTATCTGTTCTATGGGGACCTGGTGGTAGCCATACTTCAAATCAATCTTATTGAATTATTTGTCCCCCATGAGTTGATCAAGGAGGTCGTCGATTCAGGGAATCGGGTACCAGTTTCTGACTGTGATTTTATTTAGAGCCCGGTAATTAATGAAGAGTTGCTAGGTTCCATCTTTATTTTGTACCAACACGATTGGGATCCTGCAAGGTGATGAGATAGGATGGATGTGCCCCTTGTGGACCAGTTCTTGGATTTGTCACTTGATATCCTCATTCTCTAACAGAGAGCATCGATAGACTAGCCCATTGGGAAACAATGCGTTGGGGGTTAGATCGATGGGGTGCTTGACCTAGCAGTGCAGAGGTACCCTGATAGGTGAGGAGAAGATATATGAGTATTCTTCCACGACCTTATCTACTTTCTTTTGCTGTGTGGAGAGGTCGACGATAGAGACCCCAGATGTGGCTATGATCTTTCGCTATTCTAAGAGAGAATCATGAAGAAGGAAAACTTCCTTGTATAAGAGATGGCTTTCTTGCATTGCTTAGCAGAGATAAAGGAAATAACACTAGATGGGACTACCTCATGTATCGTGTACAATTTCCTGTTCAAAGTAATAATAACACTATGAGTCCTAGACTCATATACAACATGACGTTTCCATAAATAAGTTTGGCCCAAAATAACATCACAAACTTCGAGAGGAGCAACATCACACAATACCTCATCTTTGAAGGGCTTGATGCCATACGACGGTCGACACTGTTGGCTAATGTGGAGATTTCTTCCTGTGTGAAGCCATCCAATGGTGTAGGGTTGTGGGTGTGGCATTGTCGAAAGGGCCAGCTGCTTGATGACATCTGCTGAGATGAGGTTCTTCTAGCTACCACTATCAACGATGAAGTGTAGCGGGGTGCATTTTACCCACATCTATGAATGGAAGAGGCACTCTCCTTCTTATGGCTCATATGGTTCACCCGGATGGAGCTTGGTAGTAGTAACGGTGGCATTGGGTTCTGTGTCAATGATCCATATTCCCCTTTTTGGTTCTAGCTCAGAGTCATAATCCTCATCTGATTCAGAGGCTTTCACTTCGGCCACCAATGACTGCTTTGAGTGACAATTAGCAGTGTTATTCCAAGGGCTCTTATGGAAGTCGCACCACTTCCCAATATATTTCTTCATCTTTTTGTTGTCCTTATTTTCTTGTGGATTGGACTGGTTGTCTTGATACTGTCCATCTTTTCTCTATCCTTTGTTCTATGGGTTGAGGCCTCCCTTTCCTAGCTTTTGTTGTGAGGGGTCTCTAGGCCCAAATTGCCGCATCTTTTGTTGGCAGGGCTAGTCGCTTGAAGACCTCTGCTGAGAAGAGGTTCTTATGGCTACTTCTATCAACAATGAAGTGCAACGGGGTGCCTTTTACCCACATCTGTGAATGGAAGAGGTGCTCTCCTTCTTCTGGATCGTCTGGTTCACCGGGCTGGAGCTTGGTGGTAGCAACAGTGGCACTAGGTTCTGCATCAATGATCCATCTTCCCCTTTCTAGTTCTGGCTCAGATTCAGAATCCACATATGATTCAGAGGCTTTCACTTTGGCCACCAATGACTTCTTTGAGCGACAGTCAGCATTGTTATACCAAGGGATCTTATGGAAGTTGCACCACTTCCCGGTATCTTTATTTGTCTTTCCAGTGTCCTTATTTTCTTGCGGCTTGGACTGGTTGTCCTGATACTATCCATATTTTCTCTGTCCTTTGTTTGGTGGGTTGGGGCCGCCCTTTCTTGGCTTTTGTTGTGAGGGGTTCCTAGGCCCAAATTGTCGCGTCTTTTGTTTGAGCTTCTGCTCGATTTTGACGGCATATCGGTAGGCCGCGCCCAAGGATGAGATGTCCATAAATTCCATTTCAGTCTGGATGTATCTATGTAGAACACCGAAATACTTAAGCACCAGATGTCTCTTTGATTCTTTGATACCCAGCTTGGTGCACAAGGTATGGAATATATTTGTGAAATCTAGCACTGCTTGGTCTCTTTCTTGCCACAGTGTGGTCCATTTAGTATACAAGTCGTCATAACTTCCGACAGGGTATTACTGTCCCTTAATAACATCCTTGAAGGATTCCCAAGTGGTTGTGACTATAAATAATGAGGGTTCCTCTATTTCCTTTTGCTCATCGAAATTTTCCCACCAATATTTGACATGAGGAACAACTTTGAGGAGCGCAAAAGTAATCTTTTCTCTATTCGAAAAGTTATGGATATAAAAAATACCCTTATAGCAGATTCAACCACTTGTCTACAACATCTGCGTGTATATGACCTTCAAATATAGGAATATCGAAGTTTATTTGTACCTTGAAGGGGGCGGTGCCTCCGCTCGAAGAAGATGCGTCGCCTGTTGGTAGCCGCCGCAGGATTTGCACGAAACTATCCATCATCTCGTTCCTCTGTTGCATGAGGGCTTCCTCAATCAATAGTTTGAAAATATCTCCTGTCTCATCATCTTTATTTTTTCCTGCCATGAGAGATCGCTTGGGCATGCAAGAGATTTTTTCCTCAATAGAAACAAGCTCAAGACCCAACTCTTTGTACTCTGACCTCGTTGGGGACATGCATTAAGACGACAAGGAGAAGACCGCTCTGATACCACTGATCCAAATTTTATGAGAAGAATGAAATGAATATAGATTATTAACATATGATGAACAAAAAATAACAGAGATACAATAAAATTGGTTTTCTATTCAATAATGAAATAAGCTAAAACTGTAAAATGCAGTGGAAATAAGCTTGCTGGAATAGTGGCGGCTTATCTCTAAGAAGAGATGTGACGACTGTGCTCATTCACAAGAATATGATTATAATGAGGATCTGAAGGCCTTTTTACCATAATAAGGAATTCCAAAAACTCTAGACATCTAAGAACCTAACCCTAGGAGATGAAGCGCCAAAAGTCATGTGGGCCCCATTTGGGTAAGTTAGTACATCAACTTCCCGGGGTTGTAGCTTTTGCATACGATCTCCATTTTAGGCGTATGATAGCCTGTTGGAAAGGCATCGTCGAGGAGATTCATTTTAGGTGAAATATGGAAGGAACTTTCATATTTCAAACATGTTTTCCCAAAAAACATCATTTAGGGCCTCATAATGGCTTCGGAAGTGAAAACTGTTAAAAATAGTAAATTTCCAAAATTGCCAGAAAACTATTTTGAGCCAGTTGGAAAAGGTGGGTGGCCACCGATATCCACTTGGATCACTTGTACACTATAAACAATCTGTTCCTCCATCTCCAGGCGTGCAACACAAATCTGTAGTGAATTTTTTAAATAGTCTGTAATTGACAAAAAGAACCAGTTAAGTGGTCTATTGAATAAATGTACAGCAGGATTATAACACATAGTGATGTCAATGGTATATAATTTAGAATTTCAATAAAAATAACTGATGATATAATAGCCCATATCATGAAAACAATATACATAATTTTTACAAAGATTCTACTACTTCTTCTCATGGATTATAGATATGCAATTTTGTCATTTGTCAGCTCATGAAACCCCTCCCCCACTCCTAAGTATTGTGACACCTCACAATAAAAAATATAGGGAACTAGTCAATTCACCCAATATCCTAATATTTACAACTTTTTAAGTGTACAGATAAATTTCACATATCAGTATGACGAGACAGTTAGAATATGGCCCCACCTATAGGATATAACATCCTACATATAATTAAGAAGAGGTAGGCAAGAGAGTCTTAAGATAGTCTTAAATTTAGTCCCCAATGGAAGATTTATGGAGTTCATTGACGTTATCTTAACCATACATACTTCTTGTCAGCTTTGTCTACAAGTAATGCCATACATCAGGACAATTTTAATATTTAGGATTTTTTTTTAATTATTATTTTTTGTCAGATTATCATCCTCTCTTGGTAGAATGCCTCGCTTCCAACAAGACTGTTCAGTACTCTAATGTGTTTACCTAGTCATACCACAGGCTATTACCCACTTCCAATAGACCTGTTCAATATCTCGGTTGGTTATCCTATTACACCCTCAAAGACCGGTCCACCATCTTTTAAGATTTTAATATAAATATTGCTTTGTGCAAGAAGATGGGGAGACAACTCTGAAAAAAAAAACTTTTCCTTTTCTGTTTTAGACCAGGATGGTATTTATGTTAGAGGATGAATCTCCTTTATGTATTCCTTGGAGATTTTCCTAATGTAAGGGGTACTTAAGAGGACATAGCCTATCTAAAGATATGGTATAATCAAGAATTTTAGTGTGTAGTGGATGGTACCATTGGGAAAGAACATAAAGGTATATATAGGATCAACTCACTTTCTTCTTTTTTAAGTTATTGTGATGTTTCCATGGCTAACCGCTAATCAAACCTCCTTGTTACTCTTTAACAAAAATACTTTACTCACTTACTCAGGGTTCTTGGGGAAACTGTACAAGTAACCTTTAAGTTTGATGGTCAAGGTATCACTTCCTTATATCCTTTAGTGGTGGAGGTTTAAGAGAAACTTCCATTAAAGATGCTTTGAGAAAAAATAAGATTGAAATCTTTGCAAAAATGTGTCTAATTACCACAAGTCATTATTCAATTGATGCTTAGAAGACAACAAGGTTCAAATATAGCAATATTTTTGAAGGAAAATACTTCCCTTTTTGTCTCTTTGAAATTGTCTACTCTTGGTGAAATAAATACCTCCAGAAATCTCTAGAATTGTCTATCAACATACTTCAAATTATTTACATATGTACAGTAAAAAATTCAAAAAACGTTTCAAGAACAGGGGGAAACTTCCCCATCTACTAAGGCCAATGACTTGTCAATTGGCATGACTTGTAGAAATATTCTTTTGAAATGAGTTTGTGATAAAGTCTGAGTCGATGTCCATTCAATACGAAAGAGACTTATCCATTGTCAATTGTTTTGATCTTAACAACCCCATTATCATACACGGTGACTACCTCATAAGGACCCAACCACCAATTGGTAAGATTGTCTTTGAAATTTTTAAATTGGGAGTCAAACAACAAATCCCAATCACCAAGTTGGAAGTGTTTCTTATTAATAAACTTTTGATGCCACTTGCTCCTTTGGTTTTGAACTAATATTTTTCTTTGGATAACATCTTGCCTAATATCATCCAAATCCTTTGATTGTAGGGTTTGTTATTGATGAACCTCATCTAAGTTTAATCCCAATTCTGCGGCAATACGGAAAGTCCTTACTTGGAATTTTATTGGTAGAAGTACTTGTTTTCCATGCACTAGCTCGTAAGGGGTATGACCAATGGTGTTCCTCCAGGTGGTCCGATATGACCACAAAGCCTCTGGAAGCCTATTAGCCCAATCCTGATGGTGTAATTGAACAATATTGGTTAAGATAGCTTCCATAAAATAAATTGTGGACTCTACCTGGCCATTAGCTTGCAGGTGATATGGATAAGACTTGTAGTGTTTGATCCCATATTTCTTTGTTAACTCTCTCATCATCTTGGAAGTGAACTGAGTGCCTTGGTTTGTAACAATTTCATGAGGAACACCAAAGAGGGTAAATATGTCTTCATAAATGAATTCGACAACCTATTTTTTCGGTAGCCCTAAATAGGGATTTTTCTTCTACCCACTTGGTGACAAAATATGTACAAACCAAAATATATTTTTTCTTATGAGACATGGGTGAAATTGGTCCTACAAAGTCAAGGGCCCATTTCTCGAAAGGTTCTATCATAACTTGGCCATGAAAGGGAATTTTGTCAGCTGACGTGGTTGTTCCTATCCTTTGAAAGCTATCACAACTACTCACATATTTGGAAGCATCCTTAAAAATGCTAGGTCAATAGTAACCTGAAGGTAACACCTTATATGTTGTACATTTGTCGAAAAAATGGCCACCACATGGTCCATCATGAAAACTTCGTAGGATTTCTAGTATCTCATATTCTTGGACACATATACGAATAATCAAGTCTGGATCAGTACAAAAAAGTTCATGGTCAACCCAAGAGTAGTTAGCACTTTGCGTGATAATTCTATGCTTTTCATCAGGTGACAAATGAGATGGTAACTTCGTAGTAGCCAAACAATTTTCCATATCTACAAACCATGGGGTATTTACAGAGAGGGAAAAAGGTTCTCATATGGGAAGCTATCATCAATGGGAATATCATCACCCTCATGTTTTATGTGTGAAATAAAATTAGCTACCAAATTCTCCTTTCTAGGTCAGTCAAGGATGATGATATTGAACTCTTGCAATAACAGGAGCCACCTAGTCACTCAACTATTGGTAATGGGTTTATTCATAAGAAATATAATGGCAGAGTGATCTGTATGTAAAAATAATTCGTAACCTGTGATGTAGTGGAGACACTTATTGATGGCATGGACCACTACCAAGAATTCCTTTTCGGTAACTGTATAGTTTAACTTGGCAGGGGACAAGTTTTTACTCACAAAATAAATGGCATAGGATTGATGGTATTGTTTATGTCCTAATACTCCTCCTATTTCAGTATCGAAGGCATGGGTGGATATGTGAAATGGAAGAGCCCAATTTCCCCCCCCAAGAACTGGTGCCATAGATAACTTAGCTTTCAGAATTTCAAAGGCGGTTTGACACTGTTCAGTCCAAAGAAAATCAACAATTTTTATTAACAATCCAAACATGGGTGCAACAATCTTTGTAAAAATTTCAATAAATCGTTGGTAGTATCCATCATGTCCAAGAAATATTCTCACCTCTTTTTGAGTCTTAGAGGGTGGAAGTCTAACGATTACCTCAATCTTAGCAGGATTGACTTTAATCCCTTTAGATGAAACATGATGTCCTAAGACTGTTGCTTCAGTCAACAACATTTTACATTTTTCATGACTTAAAGATAGGTTCATTTCTCGACATCTGATAAGGACGTTTTCTAGATTATCTAGGGTTTGTTGGTAAGTATTTCCATATACTATAAAGTTGTCCATGTATACCTCCACACAATCCTAAAGAAGGTCAACAAATATTCCTGGTATTGCTCATTGAAATGTGGCAGGAGAAATACAAAACCCAAATGGTAAGACCCTATAGGCATAGGTTGCCCAAGGACAAGTAAAGGTAGTCTTGTCCTAATCCACGAGTGATTTGATAATTTGGTTGTACCATCTATATCCATCTAAAAAGGAGAATTATTTCTTTCCTCACAGGGTATCCAAGACTTGGTCAATGAAATGAAGAGGAAAATAATCCTTCAGAGTGGCCTTATTAAGCTCCCAGAAATCGACACAAATTATCCATTTCTCGCTTACTTTATTTGGAACCACTACAAGCAGGGATACCCATTTACCATCGGAAATGGGATAAATAAATCCGACATTCAATCAATTTTGTATCTCCTCTTTTACTATATCCTTGAGTGTCGGGTTCATCCTTCTCTGGGGTTGCCTACCAGGTGTTACTTCCCCCTGGGTATATATGTGATGAATGAATGTGTCAGGGTGTATACACTTCATGTCAGTGTATTCCTAGGAAAATTACCCTGATCGTTCTCTAAGGACATTTACTAACTTCTTTTGTTGGTCTGCATCTAGTCTGAAATTTATATGTAGAATGTTTCTTGGAGTAATATCATAGGGCATGGTATAAGATGTGGAAGACTCATCTATCTCAAAGATAAAAATATGTCGAAGAAAAAATTGATGGGTCCAACTATTCTTGAAATTCTTCCCCAAACATGTCCTCAAATTGGGGAAGCGATTGTGGAAAATCAACACACGTGATAGCAAAAATAAACTAGTTGAGCACATTTTCTGTTGCTTTCTCCTGAAGTGCCCATGAATGATCACTTGGAAACATGGGTTCTTCCAAATCATCATTTAGCAGGATCCTTCTGCTTCCTTCCTGGCTTCTTAATAGACAATTCTTTGATCACTTTACTATAAATTGGAATGTCCTTTATGGCTTGTAGTAAGGGAATTTTGACACAAATATTCTTCAATTCATTCAAAATGTCAAATTCCTGTTGAGTGGTAGGTTTCTCAATCACTAATGTTTCTGGATAAAGAGGGGCCTTTGTAATTTTTGAAGATTAATTTTTGGGAAGCTTGGGTTCCTGGTCTTTAGGAATGATAACATCTTCCCACTTAGTGTCATCTGTGGGTTGTTTGGGGGTTTCCTCTTGTTATTCTTCCTGGATGACTACTGAAGGCCTTTGCCTGTCCAAAACTTTTCCTGACCTTATTTGAATATCCTGCAATGTAACAGGAGAAATAACATACATAGGAAATACTTTCATATCAACATTGTGAAGAGGTTGAGTAGGTTTGTTATTGGGATTGGGCACTGGTTGTGCTGGTAATAATGTCGGTCTTGGGGATCTTGCATTCTGGTATTGTTTTGGTTGTTGTGGAATAGGAGGTAAAGGTGGGGGAACAAAACCTAGCAAAAGCTGTAGGATGTTTAGTGGAAAATGAGGGTAAGGATGAGTGGGCATAGGGATAGGTGGATCTTGAGGGTTTTCCTTGGTTATTCCCTCCTTTGCATCCTTGTAGCCAAGGATGGTGATACTGTGTAGACCAGTTTTTCCAACTCGGTGATTTCCACTGTTGTGGTTGTTGATAATAGGATGGAACTTGAGGCTGTAGATCTGGGTATGTGGGTTGAATCCTAGGATTCCATGGCATCCTAGGTGCATAAGAGGACTCCCCAGGATGCCCACTTCTGTATATGGCTAACAAACCAGGAAATGATGGAAAATTTTCAGTTGAGTGGTATTTAGTGCAGAAGACACAAACTAAAATATTATCTAATGGAAATTTCCTTGAGGAATGCTTCCTCCTGCATCTTGGGAAAAATATGCTCATTGTTGCATTTTCCTCCTATTTCTTTTTAATATCGAGGGTGTCCAACTAGGAACCTATTGTACTTAAGATATCCATTTTGAAGTTCTATAAGAGGTTCCCTATCTCTACCCTTGTGATATCACCTGAACTAACTGATTTTAGGTTTCTACTATAAGGATCCCGAACACTCTTCCCTATTTTGGCTCTACTCCTCGAGTAAATCCTACACATTTCACAGATTTTGGTAAATGGTTTATGGGAGATGTCACCTGATTCTATCAGGTTAAGTATCTCTAAGTATTCTTATGAAATTACCTTAAGGAAAAGAGTCCTGATTGCATCATCTGGAAGGTCATGGTACTTCAATTTCTATGAGATATAAACAAACCGTTCCATATAATACTCGAGATTCTCGTCCTCTAAATGTTGGATTTTGAAAATATCATTACGAGAATCCTTGGACTTGCAGTAGTCTTGGTATTTATTAAGAAATATATCTTTCATGCCTTCCCAAGACCGAATATTGGACTCTCCCAACCCCATGAACCATCTTAGTGTGGAATCCTTGAGGGTGGTAGGAAAAAGTTTTAGTTTCTGGGCATCTTGTAAGTAATTGTAGCTCGTACACAAGATTTCAAACTCAAATATGAAGGTATCTGGGTCTTCACTTCTACCGTAAAAGGTAGGAAGTGCCGAGAGTGGAATGTTCTTCATATTGACATTCTATGTGGTATCCAAAATTGAAAACCCAAAGGTGGTTTCGGTTTGGTTTCCAACTTCTTCTCCCTCCTCATGTCTTACATGGTTTTGATCCTCTTGATCATCCATATTGGTTTGGTTTCCCAAATTATAGTACCTAAATGGTTTTATCCTTGAAGATAACAAAGTATCCCAAGTTTCTTTTCTAGGAAAGGTATTCCTTTGATGGGAAGGTCTTCCTACTGCTTGGATGTCCGGGACTTTACTCGAGCTAGTCGAAACTATTGGTGCCAAAGTTTTTGTTTCGACTTGGGAAACAATTATAATGGTTGAACTACCAAACAGATTATTCACCTGTTCAAGGTCAATGAGTTCTACAAAGTTAGGATCTCCCGATGGTGGTGAAAAAATAAAGGTTGTGTTGGTTGGTTCTACAGAAGGCTCAAGTGGTCTTGCCTCCTATCCCACTATTATTGATACTTCAATTTTCTTCTCTATAATGATTCTTGTTTTGGTCTCTTTAGAGACTGCTTTAGCTCTTTGGGTTGATCTAACCCCTACTTTCCAGTATCTGTTTGCGGATTTTATGGGTGGAATGTTCCTTCCTCCTAAAAGGTTAGAAGGAACCTTGGTCAAAATGTTTGGTTTGGTTTTAATGTATCTTCCCTTTGGGTCCCTAGGTTTGTTCATGAAATAGAATAAAAAGAAAATCTACCATTGGGTTTGGGGGAACCTGCTATAACAGATGCACAGGTTCTTACCCCTTATCTTAAAGTTCCCCCGCCACCAAACTAATTCTAAGGTTAAGAAATGATCTACTCGCTAACTATTTCCTACCTTAAGACAACTCCCCGTCAACGATGCCAAAAATGATGGGTATTCTATATGCACTAAATCCCTCAATTAAATTGTCAACCCGAGAGTATTGTCTAACTAAGGGGATTTTCTATCTATGAATCAATCTACTTAAGAAATGAATCAATCTAGAAAATCCTATTAATGAGCTTAAACTATTTATCCTAAGCAGCTTCAAACAATGGATTGATGGATTATTTCTTAAAGAAGCAAATCATAACCTACTTTAAAAAATTTAATGTATTCAACCTAATGAGAAACATTAAGTAAATTACTTTTGATCTTTTATCTTTAAGCAAATAAGAAAACATACAACTAACTTATCAAGACTATTTCAACAAGTAAACTCTATTCTTAAAAAAACTCATAATCATTTCTATTTTGCAAAGGAAAAATCTTAACCTACTTAATAAAAAAGCATAATGATTGTATTAAGATTATAATTAATCAAAACTATTCTTAATTTAAAAATAACGAGAAAAGAGAATTCAAAGATGATGATTATGTCGTCGATGTTGAATAACATCATGATGGCATCTGACTATTAGTGATAGTTCAAGAGGGATTAATTCAATGATGACTTGTACAGAGAAATAGAAAGTGTGAATCAAGCAATCTAATGAAATATTTTCCATCATAGAAACAACACTAAATATCTTGGAAATCCATGTGATCTCTAAATTTCATGCATCAATCATCAATGATTAAAACAACTCTTATACTAATTCAAGCACACTCTTATGCTAACTAAAGAAAATTTACAAACTTATGAAATTATGATTAAAAATATTAATTCAAATCCAATCTTCTAATTAAAATTGCAATTCAAATCTATAACTGAGATTTCATAAATTAAACTGGACTAATCCTATCATTAAAACTCAGATTTCAACTATAATGATTTTAGAAACATAACCCCAAAATCTATTTCTATCATAGCATACTAAAACAATATTAATGAACCAAATAGATCCATGAAAACATAATTGAACTAATAATTAAATCTAGCTTGTTTACAACTAATAAAACTTGCAACTATTAATCCATCGAAGCTAGCAAACAATCCTAAATTAAAACTCGGTTTAAATAATACTCTGTTTTAATTTGCAGAAACCAATTTAAAACTTCAATACATCATCTAAGTTAGTAGCTTGCAGGGCAACTGCTAAGAGATAAGAAACACATCATGACAAATAACCAACTCCTATAAGCAATCTGCAATTTAAAGAAACATGAATTAGACAATTAAATTACAATCATCATGCATAGTAATTAAAACTAGAAGATACACACAACAAAGAAACAATGCAAATTCTAACTAAGAAAATGAAACACACGATATATCTATCTATACAATAACCCAAACCATTGGTGGGCCCCTGAGTAGGTCGTGGCTACTCTTCAACAGCAAAACGCAGGCTTAACTCAACACGATTCTGTCATTAATTAAAAATGCAGTCTGGAACACAAGTTTGCAAAGAAATTTTTGAATTACACAACAAAATTCTTCTTAAAAATTCTATCCATTGTCTTTCCACTGCTAGTGGTATTTATTATGTGAATTACAATTCAAGAGGTTGACTATTGAAAGGATCAACCTCCTCTAAAATTGGCAAATCCATTAAATGTGCTTCTAACAGCTTTAGCTTCTAGAAAATCCATGAGCCACTCAACGGTCATCATAACCTTCCAATCTGAGGTGTAAGGAGCTCTATATCTGGAGGCCATGAGGGGGCACAAAACCCGTATCATCGATTCTCCCACCACAGGCCGCCAATGTACCAACCACCAACTCCTCTATGCTCCGACTGCTGGTTCGCGTGCAAGATGGAGTGTCGGATCACGTATCAGATGGGGTGCTGGATGAAGTGTCGGACGAGGTACCAGATGGAGGATCGGACCATGAATTCACCTTGTTACACACAAATCATGCATTAAATCCTTATAAACATCAAACTAAACTGAATTTAGCTCAAAATCATTTTAAAACATCGATTACACATACCTGATATAAATCCATGATGAATCGATATAAAATCATTTGAAAAATCCTTCAAAATGGTCAATAGCATATATAATATTGGTGCAAAAAGGATTCAACCATTGGAATAAAATAATCAAAATATGAGCCCAACAGTGGCCTACGACGTCGTCTCATTTTTCTCAGTGTTAATTGTGAGATGATTTTCATACGAAGGAAAAAGAGCATCTTCTCGATTTGTGTAGAAGATAATCTTATAAGGTTAGGCAACCTTCAATTGGTTTGGATTTGAGTTGCATATATGATATCATGGGATCATCCTAACCTCCTCACCCTATCCTTTTCAAAGGAGAAGAGTTCTCATGGGAAAAGTTGGTTGGCTAGCGCTTAGTTGGAAAAGTTCTTGAGTTTTGTAGCTTGGAATTTTTGGAGCTTGTATGTTGGCTTTGAGCTTTGCTTTGTCAAGATAGATTGTTGATCTCAAAATCCATGGAGCATAAGTGTGTGCGAAGCAAGAAACTGTTGGAAGGAACCTAGAAACATCAAGGCATCTAGTTGTATCTTTCTTCCACATTTTTTAATACAGTGATATATTTCTTTCCCATAAAATTGTTTTTATTTTATTTTATGACTCCTTGATCACATACATAGGTTTTGTTGAGTATACATTGTTTCTTTAACTTTGTTGGCTTGTGTATTTTTACAATTTCAATATCCCATAAGCCTTGGAACAGAGTGAGAATGACAATAGTGAGGAAAAACGACATTTAAATGGTATGGAATTTATCTCTTGTTAGTTAGTATGCTTAGTGATTAAAACTTAGGGGCAGGTTTATATTTTGTCTTGTTTTGTTCTAGTTTCAGGGTGAAACTAGGGGTATTAGTTTGTGTCCTCACTTACCAATTTTCCCAATAACAAAATTGGCGACTATACTGGGGATCAATTTGTTTTCCTAGTAGTCTTTCTGTCTTGATTTGATTGCCCGGGTTCTGTTTTCTGAGTCACTGGGAAATCCAGATTGACTCTCTGACTGTTTAATTTCACTGGAATACCTTCATGCTTTTTATTTTTTCCTTTGATCATCACACCCTTCTTTTAGAGACAATGCTATAATCTAGGATCGACTGATCTAGGTGCATATCGGTGGCCACCCACATTTTCCAACTTGCTCAAAATAGTTTTCTGGAAATTTTGGCAATTTACTATTTTTAGCAGTTTTTAACTTTCGGGGCCATTTTGAGGGCCTAAATGAAGGTTTTTCAAGATCGAGCTTCTCAATGATAGCCAAAGGCTTTGATTGAGCCCCCAAAATGAATATCTTCGATGATACCTTCCAACCAGCTATCGTGTGCCCCAAACGGAGATCGTATGCCAAAGTTACGCCCCCAAGAAGTTTATACACCAAACTACCCAAAACGGGGTCCACAAAACTGTTGACTTTTCATCTTTTGGGGTTAGGGTTTTGGATTTTCTTTATGATAAAAAGGAATTTTGAGCCTCATTGTAAAATCATCTTCTCATAGATGTGAGTAGCCATCACATATATTCTCAGAGATAAGATGCCACCATTCTAGCGAGTCTTTCACTTTGTGTTTTTGAAGTCTTTGTACATTTTTTCTCATTAATAGAAAACTGTGTATTACTATATCTCTTTGTTTATGGTTGCATATATGATACATTCCTGTTATGTTATTGGATATCTAAGATATATCTTTACATTACTTAATTATATCTCCGCTCTCAGTTCATGCCGAAAATAATATGGATCAGTGGTATTAGAGTAGGCTGCTCTTGATCGTTCTTTTTTAGAGTGCATGTCCCCAATGAGGTTTGAGTATAGAAAATTGGCTCTCGATCTTGTCTCAAATTAAATATCTCTCACATGCCCAAGAAACCCTCCATGGAGAAAGAAAATAAAAGCGACGGAGCATATGATTCTATCTATCTGTTTCTTGAACAAGCTCTCACGCGATAAAGGGACAAAATGATGGAGAATTTTTCCCACATCCTTCAACGCCTGCCGATAGAAACATGCGCATATTCATAAACCAACCACTTTGGAATCACCTCTCCTTTTAAGGTATAGGTTAATTTTGATATTCCTGTATTTGAAGGTCAGATAGATGCAGATTCCCTAGAAAAATGGTTAAATCTGCTAGAAGGTTATTTCTCTGTTCACCATTTTTTCGATAGGGAAAAGATCACCTTCACACTCATTAATGCTCTCCCCCATTTCAAACATTGGTGGGAAACTTGATCGGAGAAAAGTTCCACAAAAGAGTCTGGAATATATGGGGTCGATCCCACTTGGGAGTTTTTTGTGGACGCGGTAAAGGAACAATATTACTCTGTTGGAAACTATGAGGACCAGTATATGAGATGGACCACATGCTGACAAGAGAGGGGACAATAAGTTCTAGAGTTCACCAATACCTTCCATACCTTGCACACTAAGATGAGTATCAAAGACTCTGAACAACATTTGGTTCTGAAATACCGCGAGGCTCTACAAAGATACATCCAAACTGAAATGGATTTTCTGGACATCTCATCACTCGATGCTGCTTATCAATATGCTATTAAAATTGAGAATAAATTTAAGCACTAGAACAAATGGGAATTAGGGTCTGCAAATCTGTAACAACCAAAGTATGATAAACATGAATCTAACAAACAGTCTCCTGAAAACCAGTCCAAGCCACAAGGAAATAAGGGTCATGGGAAGACGAAGAAGGACACTGGAAAATGGTGTGATTTCCACAAAATCTCCTGGCACAACACCGATGAATGTCATTCAAAATATTCATTGGTGGTTGAAATCAAAGACAAGGAGCCGAACCATGATTTATAATCTGATTCAGAAAATACTGACGGAAGAAAGATCATCGACGTAGACCCCACTACTATTGTCGCGACTGAAACAATTCAACCAGAAGAACCAACAGATCCTGAAGAGGGGGAGTGCCTTTTTCACTCATAGATGTGGGTGAAGGGATAGTGGAATCTAGAAGAACCTCATCTCAATAGAGGTCGTCAAACAATTGGGAGTGTCAACAACACCACACCCATAACCATACAACATTGGGTGGCTTTACTAGGGAGGAGATATCTGTGTCAGCCAGCAGTGTCGATTGTCATACAACATCCAACCCTTCAAGGATGAGGTATTATGTGATGTTTCTCCCCTGGATGTCTGTGATGTTCTCTTGGGCCAACCATATATGTGGAAGCACCATGCTATATATCAGTCTCAACCCCATAGTGTCATTGTTACTCTAGGGGGTCATCTCTACAGGATACCAGAGTTGGTTCTAACTATTGTCCCACCTAAACAATGTCACAAGGTAGTATCTCATACTACAAAATTTATCTTCTTCATAATCTGTTCAAAAGGTGAAGAAAAGGATACCGCAACCACTATAGTGTTGGTCGAAGCACCTTCTATCCAACAGAAGCAGGTTGAAAAGACTGAAGAAAAGAGAAAATATTCCTTCTACACACCGACATCTCATGTAGTGATACTGGTTAAAAAGGTCCAACCCTTCCAGCCACATGTTCGTGAAAACCTTCAAAAATCTAAGTAGTGCAACTTCTCCAACAAGGCAAGCAGCTCATCAAGATGCAGATTCAACAAACTCTTTTCCCTCTCCCCCGAGCACTCAATGAAATGGAGACCATTGCTTCCTACGGTGAGAGTATTGATCCAGGTGGATATCAGTAGCAACCCAACTTTTCCAACTTGCTCAAAACAACTTTCTGGCAATTTTGGCAATTTACTATGTTTAGCAGTTTTTAACTTCCAGGGACATGTTGAGGGCCTAAAAGAAAGTTTTTCGAGATCGAGATTCTCATTGACAACAAGAGGCTTTGATTTATCCCCCAAAATGAATCTCTTCTAGGAGACATTTCCAATGAGCTATTGTGCACCCCAAATGAAGATCGTATGCCAAAGTTACGCCCCTGGGAAGTTGATACACCAAACTACCCAAAACGGGGTCCAAAAAATTGTTGTATTTTCATCTCCCAGGATTAGGGTTTTGTATTTTATTTATGATAAAAACGAATTTGGAGAATCATTGTAAAATTATATTCTTATGGATGCGAGTAGCCGTCACATCTCTTCTCAGAGATAAGCTTCCGCCATTATAGCGAGTCTTTCACTCTGTATTTTTATAGTCTTTGTACATTTTCACTCATTAATATAAAATTGTGTATTATTGTATCTCTGTGTTTATGGTTGCATATATGATACATTTATGTTATATTATTGGATATCCGAGATATCTCTATACATTTCTTTATTATGTCTTTACTCTCATTTCATGTTGAAAATAATCCAGATCATTGACGCACCCTACCTTTGGACACAGTGCGATGTTGTCGCACTATACTATTCTTTGGCCCGCGATGATCCTGGATCGTCACACTTTTCTAGCTGGTATCCCACGTTGATCTATGTTCGTTGCAATGAGTTGGATGGTAGCTCGCGACGATTTTGTGAATTTTTTCAGTTTTTGATGGTTTTCCCTGCCCAAATCCGTGATAAGTGTTTGGGGTGATTTGTTCTGTCTGATTACAGTCTGCTTGACAACTTTGGATCTGATTTTAGCCATCTTTGCTTTGTTTAAGCTTGTTTTCTTTTGAAAGATTTGGTCTTTTGCTTTGAGTGTCTTTCAGTTACAAAGTATTGTTTTTTCTTTAGAATTTTTTAGTGAAAGAACATTTATTTTTCTGAATAGTTCGTTTTAAAATAAATCTTTTTAGATTGGGGGCATCCTTGCATTTGAAGTAGTGAAATTGCATGGTTTTTGGCATTTTTGGTCTTAAATTCTTAAAATCGTGTATTGGTGTACAGTCTCTTTGGTTCATTTATTAAATATATTTATATTGACGAGTTTGATAAGATTTTGGGACATTGTGCATCTGGGAATGATAAACATTTTCTCCTTCTTGTAACATAGATTTCATCGAAGTGAAATATTTTCATTCTCATTTGTTTGCATTTTTTAGTCGGTCAAAACATCATTTAGTCCACGCCATTTTCCTCTTGAGTAACAACATCCTTAAAATAAAGCGCTTATAAAAATTGATTAGACATTTTTATATTTTCTGGTAGAAAACCTACATTAGGTTAATTGTAGGGATTTGGCATAGGTGTGAAAGATAACTTTCCAAAGCTACAAACAAACATAGAATATTGAGTTAGGGAGCAGTAAAATCCACTTATTACATTTTTTCCTAGAAATCCCTTCTCACACAAGGGTCCATCACAAGGTCGCATTAATAAAAACAAGGTTACTCACCCTGCATATTTGGTTTTAATGTAGAGATTACACGTATTATTGGGGGTCACTTGAGAAGAAAATCCTGTGGGGATCTTCTCGAGTCAATTTCAGGATTAGATACTCTACCCTTGCATGTGGATTGGATATTTGATTGCTTCCCTAGGAATGATTGTCATAATTAGTAACCTTAGTGGCCTATCTCTTTAGAGACTTTACACGAGGTGACTGTGGAGGGGCAAGTATTCATGGTACTTGGAATCGATGTTGGCCAAAATCACTCGGGCTTCTTGGAGGGTAAATCCACATTTATTGTGTGGAAGCTTGTACCAAGGCATACTTTCGTTAAGCAGGTCACCAACGTAACTTTTCAACCCACTCTATCTCAACCCCTTATTACATTGTTCCCACGATGTTGGATTTCATCACCAACTAGTGCGTTCATTGTGAGAAGGTTTTGTTTGATTGCTTTCTTACTAGATTTTTAGCATGTGTTGTTTGTTTTCCTTTACAAGCCTTAAGTTGGATCTTTATTTATGGCGTCAGTTGTCAGAACAACCAATGAAGCAACCCCTGGTCTAGGGGAATCTTTTGTTTTTCCTTCTTACGAAAATGTTGGTCCTCCTTAAATCGCTACTTTGAGCCTTCCAGGTCTCACAATTGGGTTACCGGTATGGTTGTTTTCCACTCTGGTAATCCCAAATGCAACAAGGTCTTCGGTTGTAAGCACTTCCCCCCAAGAACATCAACCTCATGTGGATCCTTCACCTTCTTCACCATTAAGATCGCCTTCACCTTCTCCACTTGCAAGGTCTTCTTCCATTTCATATTCTTCGCTGAGTGAAAGCTCTGCAACTAATAACTTGATGGATAAGAAGAAGAAGAAAAGGAATATTAAGAAGAAGAAAAATAAGCAAGGGTCCAAACTTCCAACTGCTTCCAGACATGTTGGAAAACCACGAGCTATTGATAATCATGCTGGGAGTGTTGATGATGCCAAGATTATCCAAACAACCCATAAGCCCAACTACCCTTGCAGGATTTGTAAGGGTAGACATGATATTAATGATTTCTCTGGTCTATCCAAGGTTATAGAAGCATTGTCTACACACCCTCGCTAGCCCATGCCGTTAACCTCTGAACAACATGTTGATGACCTTCTGTCGACTAGTTAAGATACCATTGGTAAGAAGAAAAGTAGAGTCAAGTATCCTTGTAGGTTATGCCGAGGCAATCATCAAACTCACATTTTCCCTCGAATGGATGAAGCCTCGAAATTACTCGAAGATATGACTATTTCCCATCCTCAACTTTCATCTGCTTATCGAAGCCTTACTCTCCACCCACCTGTAGTTGATGGAATGATCAATCTGGTCCCTTCGTCAGTCAGTCCAGTTGATAAGGTAGTCAATCTAGTCATGTCCTTAGTTGACCTAGTTGACAAAGTGCTCTATTCAAGAACATCATCATTCAATCCCACTCTCCCCATAGAGAGTTCAACCCAAGTGGTCGATCTGTTTCCACCCATCGACCCCATTCTCCCCTTAGAGAATGAAACCCAAGTGGTCAATCTGATCTCGTCATCGATCGATCCTACTCTCCTGCTAAAGAGTAAACCTAATACTTCTCATGTTTTTCTTGTTGATACAGACATTACCGTGCTGGGGGGAACTCCTCTTTCTCCTGTGGAACCCCCTCCAAGTAACAAGTACATCCTTTTTTATTGGGGTGCACTAACTAGACCTTGTCTTCCCTCTCACATTCCTTTCAAGATTACAGTACAAGTTTGTGATCAGGACGTTTCTCAGACGCTAATAGATGAAGGTGCGTCCATTAGTATTTTGTCCTCTATTGCTTGGAAAGATTTGAGTTGTCCTTAGCTTATGATGGTTATGCAAAATCTATTGGCTTTCAACAGAAGAACCAGTCAACCTTTAGGAACCCTTCCCCATTTTCCTATAACTTTGGGAGGGAAAACTATCTTTATTGATGTTATGGTAGTCCAAGACCCCTTGGATTTTGATTTACTCCTTGGGTGAGATTATGTATATTCCATGAAAGATATCATGTCCACTCTTTTTCATGTTATATATTTCCCTCACGATGGAAGAATTGTGAATATTGATCAACTTTTGTTTGTTGGTCCTGCCTTGATGACATCCCTAAATGGTTCTTATATGAAGATGATATCTCCCCCACCACAGGTCAATTATGTGGCATGAGAGGATTTCGATGGAGATGAGCCTCTCACTATAAGCTCAGTCTCTTATGACTTAGATCTGGTAGTTGACATAGTGATCTCTTCGATAGGGATATTCGATCCTGACCTCCTTACCCCTGTCGTGGCCCTCGATATGTGTTCCTTCCAGAGTGTGTTTCTTTTTTCCAATGAAGATCTCTTGGAATCCATGTCCAAGTTTTGTCCCTTGACATGGTATCCTTCGAGATCGTTGTCCTCTTGGAATCCATGATCAAGAAGAGGAGCTTTGAGCATGATTTTATGATTTCAATCTCGTTAAAAAATGAAACAAGCTACGAGGATCATTTTGTGTCGTTGTGGAAACCTCATTAAAAAATGAAAAAACGGTTATGAGGATAGTTTTGTGTCTCTGTGGAAACCTCATTAAAACAATGAAACAACAATACTGAGCATATTTTTTCTGCTCAGTGGAAAGATCATTAAAAATTGAAATAGATTTCTCCCCTTTCGATTGAGTCAAGTACTTCATTATGTATAGCATTTGAAGCTTCATTTCATCCACCTGTGTCATCGGACGAAACAAAGCTTGGGGGGAAATGATTAAAGCCTCCGGACTTCATGCTGAAGTTAAGCCACTAGCTTCTTAAGATGGGGGATAGGTACCAACCATCCTTGGATTCTACAATGGGAAGTCACAAGCATAGTTTTCTCTGGTTCAAGATTGTGTAAAAATGAAACCACATCGCAAGCATAGTTTTCTCTGGTTCAATCTTGTGTAAAAATGAAACCACCTACCTCAAGAACAGTTTCCTCTAGTTTGAGCTTGTGTAAAAATGAAACCAGGTCCAAGCATAGTTTTGTTTAGTTTTAAGGTTGTGTAAAAATAAACTCTATCCCAAGCATAGTTTTGTTTTGTTTTAAGCTTGCATAAAAATGAAAACAATCATGAGCTTAGTTTTTGTTCTTTCTTGTGCACGTAAATCAATGAGAATGTAGCCAATAAATTTTTTATTACTTTTTCAGACTCATAAAGGTTATATGAAAAAGTAATCGTATGGAGTATCTTTTAAGCTCATTTCAAGCTCCTTAAACACGAAACGATAGCCAAGCGATCTTGTTCTTTTCACACTCATAAAAGTATTTGAAGAAAACATTTGATGAGCGACATATTATCTCTTTTTTGGTATCGTCATACTAGCTTATGAAAAATGACATTTTGGAGTTTTCTTTAAGTGTTTTTCAGAATATCTAAACATGAAAAACCCCTAAGTTTTCTTTCTTTGGACTCATAAAACAATCATTGAAAGGCCCATATGGGACCGAACCATTCCTTCTTACGGTTCGTTAAAAATAATCTGAGGGGCTCATTCGAAGGATGAGATTACATTACAAGCATATGTTATCCTCCTCAAGCTTGCGTAAAAATAAAGAGGCACTTGCCACAAATGGTGGGGAAAATTGGGAAAGAAATGTGTATAAACTTATATTCTATGGAAGAGTCACTTTTCAACATGAAACCCTTTCACTCGCTTTGTGTCTAGGTTGGAAAATCCTCTTATCTCTTGATCATACTCCTTTATAAGATTAAAAATTGGTCTGTGATCCCTGTTGTTGAGTCAGTTTTTCCAAGACAGTTTTCATGTTGTCAATATGTTCAAAGAGAAGTTCATCCTAGAAAGCCTTCTATTGCGTCATCCATTTCTTTAGTCCTTAAGCCTTCTATTGCACTGCCCATCCCTGAGTCAATCCTAAATCACTTGTTGCTTTTATATACTTCAAATCTTTTTACCCATTTCGTGTCATTGATGGGGGATACATTAAGTCCCTCACGTGACGAGTATTTTCCTATCGAATTCAACTCATTATCTAGGAATTAGAGTTAGAAACTAATTGGTACCTTGGAACTTGCATGCCTCAATGACAGGTTTCCTCTCTTTCGACAGTGGGTTTTCATTATTGACCCCTAACCGGGAGATTCCACCGAGTGTTCAACTTCAAATCATTAATTCACACTCGTTGGATTGTACTAGGAGTACCTTGGGATTCATTGACATCAATGGTGATTTCCCTCGCACTTGTTAACTGTATTCACTAATGACCGGTAATCAAGTGGTTTCTACCATGTTCGACTTCAGCACATGTATTCACATGGTTAGATTTGTACTATAGAGTGGTGGAGATGAAGACCTTGGCTCTTTTCTGATATATTCAGGTTGCGTTGGAGTATATTTAGATTGTACTGTTGCATAGATCCACAATGTATGTCTCATGGCTATGTTCAAATTTGAGTCTTTAACACAGATCCAGGGTGTATTTTTGGTGGCTATGTTCAGATTTGAGTCATATTGGTATGGATCCACAGTGTATGTTTGGTGGCCAAGGCCTGTTTTACTTGGCATGGATCTTTGCATGTTGGAATTTATGATTTGAGTCATTTGTATTCTGAGTATGGGAATGCCTACCTTAGTGATGATATATTATTGTATTGTATTTCCTTGTTTGTTGGTAGGTTTTCGACTGACGCGCTTGTTGTTCCCTACACACACTCAACAAAGTATTTCAGCTATCACTCTATTCTAACTTCATGCTTTGGGGGGGGCTCTCTATTACACATTATTTTTGTCACCCCTATGACCATTAATGATGTAAACCTATCCTTTGTATTTAGAAGGATCAAGTTCCTTAATCCCTGAAGAAGAACAAAGACACATTTTCCCAGAGAGATGAAATGATATTCTCCTTTGTGAAAAACCTTAGAAGAGTGATCGTTGAACCTTGGTTAGTGTTAAGGTTGCGACGATATAGGATCGTCACAGGTTGCACCACAGTGGCCTATGACCTCATTGCAATTTTCTCAGTGTTAAGGGTACGATGATTTTTGTACGAAGTAAAAAGAGAATCTTCTCAATTTTTCTAGAAGAGAAGCTTCTGAGGTGAGCTGGCTTGCAATCCATTTGGATCTGAGTCACATCCTTGATCTCATGCGATCATCCTAACCTCATCACCCTATCCTTTCCAGCTTATAAAAGGAGAAAATTTCTCACGAGAAAAGTTGGTTGGCTAACACTTAGTTGGAAAGGTTCTTGAGTTTTGTAGCTCGAAGTTTTTGGAGCTTGTATGTTGGCTTTGAGCTTTGCTTTGTCAAGATAAATTATTGATCTCATAATCCATGGAGTAGAAGTGTGTGGGAAGTAAGGAACTATTGGAAGAAACATGACAACATCAAGGCATCTCGTTGTATCTTTCTTCCACAGTATTTAATACAACAATATATTTATTTCCCATAAAATTGTTCTTATTTTATTGTATGACTCCTTGATCACACACATAGGTTTTTTTGAGTAGACATTGTTTCTTTCACTTCATTGGATTGTGTCTTTTTAAAGTTTCAACATCCCATAAGCCTTGGAAGGGAGCGAGAATGGAACTAGAGAGGACAAACGACATTTAAACGATATTTCATTTGTCTCTTGTTAGTTAGTATGATTAATGATTAAAACCTAAGGGAAGGTTTATATTTTGTATTTTTTTGTTCTAGTTTCAGGGTGAAACTAGGGGGGTTAGTTTGTGTCTGCACTTACCGATTTTCCAAATAACAAGAGCTCCAAATAAAGATATGGACAACATAAGAAAAATCAGGAAGCAAATGTAACAGGTGATGTGTTACAAGATGCTTTGATTATTTATGTAGATAATATTTCTGAGTCTTGGATAGTAGATTCAAGGGCTTCATTTCATGCCACACACCATAGGAAACATTTTCTAGATTATGTTCAAGGTGATTTTGGACAAGTTCATTTGGGTGATGATGCAATGTGAAAATTTGTTGGAATGGGAAAGATAAAAATAAAACAAAGGAATAGAAACCAATGGTTGTTGAAAGAGGTAAGACATGTTCCAGATCTAAGGAAAAAATTAACTTTAATAGGGTAGTTGGCAAGTGAAGGTTGTATATCCATATTTACAAATAAGGTGTGGAAGTTCACCAAAGGATCATTGGTGATAGAAAAAGGGGAGAAGGTAAGTACATTGTATTTATGTATTGGTAATACTAACTCTTCTATCTCTTTAACTTCTACAGGAGTGGATACAATGCTGTGGCATCATAGGATTGGACACATGAGTGAGAAGGGGATGCAAATACTTCACAAAATAAATTTGTTGCCAAATCTTAAACAAATTGATTTGGGTTTCTGTGAGCATTTTATTTATGGAAAACAAAAGAGAGTCATATCTCTCAGAGTCGGAAAATAATTGAAGAGTGAAAGGTTAGAGCTTGTGCATACATATGTATGGGGACCAACTCAGGTATCATATCTTGGTGGATCCTGTTATTATGTTACTTTTATTGATGATGCAACTAGAAAAACTTGGGCTTATTGCATTTGAAAAAAATATCATGTTTTTGATACTTTTAAGAAATGGAAAGATTTGGTTGAGAATGAGACAGGAAAAAATTTGAAGTGTCTAAGATTAGAAAATGGAGGTGAATATTATAGCAAGGAGTTTGATGATTACTATTCATACCATGCGATTTGTAGAGAAGAGAAAATTCCAAGAACACCACAAGAAAATGGTGTGTCAGAAAGGATGAACAGAACAATCATGGAGTGTGCAAGGAGTACAAGATTACATGTTGGTTTTCCCTTACAGTTCTTGGAATATGCTATAGATACTTTTGTTTACTTAATAAATAGAGGACCTTCAAGATATTTGGATGGTGGAATTCTAGAGGAGGAATGGACAGGTAAAAAGGTAAACTATTCTTTTTTGAAGACTTTCGATTGTGAAGCATTTGTCCATATTGATAAAGAAAATAGAACAAAGCTTGAGGAAAAATACAAGAAGTGTACCTTTATTGGATACATGTTAATGATTTTGGTTATCTCTTATGGGATTATGAAAATCACAAAATAATTAGGAGTAGAGGTTTAGAATGTAGAATGAATAACCAATTAGTACACCTTTGTCCATCCATTTGAAATTAACCAAGGAAATGTGTCCCAAGACACAGGAGGAGATATAATACATGTCTTGGGCCCCTTATTCATCAACAATTGAGATGGTTTGCAAAAGACCAGATACTGCACATGTAGTGGGAGTTGTGAGTAGGTATATGAAAAATTCAGGTAAAGAACATTGGGAGGCATTAAAGTGGATTCTTAGCTATTTGAGAGGTACTGCTACTCATGAATTATGTTTTGGAGGTTCAGACACTATTCTACAAGGATATGTTGATTTAGATATGATAGGTGATAAATATAGCAGGAGGAGCACCATAGGGTATGTTTTTACTATAGGTGGAACAACAATAAGTTGGATTTCAAAACTGCAAAAGGTTGTTGCACTTTCAACAACAAAAGCATAGTATGTTGCTGCTACAGAGGCTAGTAAAGAAATGATTTGGTTACAAAGGTTTATGGAGGAATTGGGAAAGAAGCAGGATAATATCTAGTTGTACTGTAACAGTGAGAGTGCCATTCATCTTGCAAAGAAATCAACCTTCCATTCGAAGACTAAGCATATACAACTCAGGTACTATTTCATGTGATCTTTTTTGGAAGATGGATATTTTAAGTTGGAAAAGATACATACTAGCCAAAATACTGCAGACATGTTAACAAATGGAGTAACTAGAGAGAAACTGATTTCTTGCTCAGTTTCAGTTGGTCTTTAAGCATGAAGGTGAAGATGAGAAATTTTCCAGGTCCAAGAAGGATCATAGTTCAATATATACAACAATGATGGAGTTGTTGAGATCAGTCTCCAAGTGGGATATTGTTGGTTGTGGATCCAAATTATCTTCCTGATTCATAGGTATTTGTTTTCAACTGTGTTTATACCCGATGAATACTTTACACCCTGGAAGAATGTACACTCCTCCACGCAGGGCAGTGCAGGGGGGGTTTCCCTCCCTATGGGGTCCAAGGGAAAGAGGGCCCTTGGCGGGGATTCAGGGGCGAATCCCCTGAAGGAAAAAATGTCTTGTAAATGTATATTTTAATTTCATAGTAAATTTGAACCGTTCATTATAAGGTCACAGATCTGATGGTAGAAGTTATGTTAGGGTTTTTTTCCCTAGAAGTAAACCCTCTTTTATGAGGGAAATGTATTGCGGCCATGTATTATTGCGAATATTGTATTCTGAGTGAGGAGACTATGAAATAAAGAAGAGAAAGTTACAACTGGTGTGTTGTAGGTTGTATCCCTTCATTTGCTGGATAATAATAACGAAAGGAAATGGAAATTTATCTAGTGGACGTAGACCACACCGGGTGAACCATTTATATCTGTGTCTCTATTGTATTATGTATCTTTTGTGTTTTATTTCCGCATTTGTTTTATTTTATTACTCCGCGATCTTGTTTTTCTAACAGGGTAGATGGAAATCCTCAGTTCAGTTGACAACAAGAAGATGCTGGAAATGTGGTAAAGTAGGGAATTACAAAAGGGACTGCAAGTCGAAGACAATAGAATCTAGTACATGATCCGATGAGAAGCATTCGACTGAGAGAAAGGAAATTCCATATAAAGGAGGCAGTGTGTTCATGGAATTGATGAGTACAAAATTAGATCAAGATGTTTGTTTGATCGACTCAGGAGAATCTTATCATATGAAACCACATAGAGAATGGTTATGCAAATATGAATTATATCAAGGAGGAGATGTGTTCTTGGGAGACAAATTGAAAAACTAAATTTTTGGATGAGGAAGAGTTCAACTGATGTTGCAGGATAAGAGGATTACAACCCTTCTAGGTGTGCTACATATTCCAGGTTTGGAAAGAAACCTAATATATATCAGCAAGTTAACTGATGCAGGGGTGCACACTCTATTTCAGAAGGATACGTGCAAGATGGTTATAGATGAAAGGATTTTGGATTGGAACCCTATACAATTTATTAGGGAATGTCAACTCCATTGGATGCAACAACATCATTGTTCCTAAATTTGACTCGATTTCAAATTGACTTGACTTGACTCAGACTAATTCAATTAAACCTGACTTGACAAGTGCTCTTCAAAATGACTCAACCATGTTATGGCTTGAGAGGATGGGACATATTGGAGAAAAGGGAATTTGAGTTATGCACAACAAAGGGATGGTCAAATATTTTCCTGAATATAATTTAGAAGTTGAATTTCGTGAACATTGTATATATGGAAACCAAAGTTAGTTGAGGTTCCCATCTGGAGAAACAAGGGAAAAGGGGATTCCATAATTGGTTCATAGTGATGTGTTTGGCCATGTTTCAGTTCCTTCACTTGGTGGATCCCTATATTATGTCTCCTTCATAGATGATTTTTCTAGGAATACATGAATATGTTTCCTTAGGAATAAATCAGAGGTCTTCGAGAAATTCAGAGAATTTAAATCTCTTGTAGAAAACTAGACATATAAGAAGATTAAGGCGTTGAGAACTTATAATGGTGGTGAATTCTGTGGAAATCAATTTGATCAGTTCTGCAAAAAGTGTGGCATAGCACACCAAAATACCACACCATATACCCCACAACAAAATGGAGTTGTTGAGAGAATGAACATAACATTGATGGACGAGGAAAGGAGCATGCTCAGTGGTGTTGGGCTCGCATGAGAATTATGGGTAGAGGCAACTGACATTGAAAAATATTTGGTGAATATGTATCCTTTATCAATGTTAGTAGATACGACTCTAGATGAGGTATGGTGTGGTAAGAATCCTTTGGTTTCACGTCTCAAAGTTTTTTTCTATGATGCATTTGTGCATGTTCCCAAGGAAAACAGGAGAAAGATGGAAACGAAGGAAGTCAAGTGTATTTTCATTGGATACAAAGAAGGAATGAAAGGATATAAGCTCCGGGATCCTGCATCAAGGAAAATAATGTACAGTCGAGATGTGGTCTACATATAATTCGGAAGGAATTTCGAGGCTGAAGTGATGGTTCAAACAGAGAATAATCTAGAGAAGGTACGGCTTGAACTGAGGAACAAAGAAGGTGATTTAGATGAGTTGACTGAATCATATGAAGAGGTGGAACCATCGAATCTGGTAGTAATGAGGTCAAAACGAGTAAGAAAACTAGTTGAAAGGTATATTTCACTTGACTTTCATTCCAAATTTGTGTTAAGTGCCAATTGAGGAAGAGCCCAAGTCGATCAGGGAGGCAGTTGAATCAACAGAGGTAAAACTATGGAAGGACACCATGGTTGAAGAGATGGAGTCATTTAATAAGAATGAGACATGGGATTTAGTTGAATTACCAAATGGAAGAAATTCCATTGGTAGAAAGTGAGTATTGAAGAAAAAAATGAACAATGTAGTTCGAGTTGATAAATTCAAGGCTCGACTGGTAGTGAAAGGATATTCCCAAGTTGAAGGAGTTGATTTTGGTGGTATTTTTCCCCCTGTTGAAAAATAACTTCCATTAGAGTACTAATGTGTTTGGCTACTATTAGTCTCTAACTTTATTTTTTATTAAGAGAGTGTCCCTAATCCTTAATCCTCCCTTCTTATGCTTTGTTGCCTGAAATTTGATTTTTACCCCTTGGTTTAATTTGCCATGTTTTGTAATTTTTGCACCTTCAAAATGATTTTCTTAAGTTTTTAAAGGTTTAGGATTTGATTTGATGAATCCTGTCACATCACTTGTCTATTCATTTTTTATTTTTCAAAATTTATGCCAAGTCATGAATGGCACTACATGAATAAAACTATTCCTGCAGCTCTAGGGGTCATCATGTTTTTACATGCGCCATCTCACCCTGATCATGCCATAATTTTTCAAATCATGATTAGAGGATCTGCATGCCTCTCCATGATCTCTTCTTGGGTTGATACTACAATTATAAAAACTAAATGAAAGGGATTGAGTTGTACCTGCCTTACCCACATCAAATCAACATGTTTGGATATCATTAATAGAACCACTACCTTCTATTTCTAGTGTGTCGTATTTCTTGTGCAGAGATCAAATTGATAGAATAAGATATTCTTAGTTTCTAACAGCCCACGAGAATTGAGAATTCCAGTCAACAATACTCACAGATCTATTTACATTACCATATTAGCAGCATGGCATCGAAGAAGAGTGGAAAATTATTAGACTGGAACCTGAAGGCACAAAATTACTTGAAGCATACACCCAAATGGTGCAGAGGTTTAAAGATGTGGGTTGGTTTGAGTTTTTCACAACCTTCCAAGGACACGATGAACATATTTCAATGGTATTTGCACAGAATTTTGATGGACTTGAAGCTATAGTTTGGAAATTACTAATGATGCTAACTGAACATTCAATTGCCAGAGCCTGTAAATTGCCAGTTGGTGGAGAAAGGTGGTGGAAGAAGGAGAATATGGTCATGGAATTCATGAATAAGTTCTTAATTCCAGAGAAACAATACCCTAACTGTAAAAAGGGAATACCACATAGCTGGATAAAGAAAGAATGGCATATTGCTTTGTTGATCACTCATAGGTATATCACGTGTGAGGGTAGGTTTTCATTGGTTTATCTTTAACTTATCAGACTACTAATTCACATTAACGGGGATTATCATCTTTGTTTACCCTACTTCCTACTTAAGAGTTTATCTAAAATGTCCAAGAGGGTGAAATCTCATCCTTCTACAACTAAAGGCAATCTTTTTCAACAGGGTTTAATAAATACATTGGTAATTTCTTCTTTAAATGAAGTTGAGATACCTTAGGATTGACCTATTCAGTGTTTAGGAAATGACTCATAGACAACTAAATCCAAAAAGGCCAAAGGGAAGAAATCATCCCAAAAGAAACATACTAGTGAAGCCACTGAATTCCTTATTAAAGAAGAATAATCTACAATTAGGCTAACACGGGGTAGCAAGAGGAAGATGCAGGATCAACAAACTGTTGGAAAGGTTCCTGTAGGTAAAGGTCAGGAAAAAGCTACCACTAGTCGAGGAAACAAGTCTAGAACAACTGAAGACATTGAAATATTTCCTAATCTAGATATAAAGAGGGAAATTAATGAAAATGAGGATTATACTATGATCCCAATTCAGAGTCCAGCCAAGCTGAAAAAAAAAATCTACAAGTAAGAAAAATGCAAAGGCAAAAAACAGAGCAAAAAGCCAACACCTGTCCCTAAGTTCCCAAGGAGAAACTCCACTAGAGATGCCAATAAATTTAGGTTAAATTCAAAGGCCATGTTTCATCTGTCCATTAAAAAGGAGAATCTCATAATTATAGAGGATAATTCAGAATATTCCAAGACAGGCATCAAAAAATAGGTAGAGACACCTTCTTTGCACATGACTGAGAAATAATCTGAAAACTTGAGGAAGAGACAAGAAAAGGGAAAACAGGTTGCTCAATGCTCCAGGAGACCTGTGACAAGAGAAACCAAAAAATCAAATTCAATATCTGAATCTGTTTTTAAAGGTACATATGTAGTTTATGATGACATAGATGATCTTTTTGTAGAACCAGAAAAGCTATAGGAAATACTCTGTTTTTCATGTCTTAGGACTTATACTCAAGAGAGGTTGCAGAATGGATGGAGATGAATTTTTGGAAACCAAAAGAGGTTTTTGTTGGCAACATTCCCCTTCACCAAAACCTTTCTTTGTTTTTACACAACTATCACATTTTAAGATATTCAAATATATCTTTGAGGCCTATTTTTCAAATATTTCAAAATAAATAATTTCATGTTTTAGTCACTAAGTTTGGGCAAGGTTGCAGAATATCTGGAGATGAATTTTTGGAAACAAAAAGAGTTTTTTGTTGGGAACATACCCCTTCACAAAAATCTCTCTCGGTTTTTACACAACTATCATCTTTTGGGAGATATGAAGATATTTTTGGACCCTAGTTTTCAAGAATTTGCCAAATTTAGTTTCCTAAAAAATCTCATGGAAAATAGTTGACAAGCCACCTCATCAATTCGAATTGAAGATCAGATTGTATCTTCTCCTTGATTATTTTAAACAAGAAACTAAATATATATGAGGAGGTTTTCATATCCATTTCTTTTGGATATTGATAATTATGTATTGTTTCTATATAAACTATGTAGAAGGAGAAGTTAAGGGTCGAAAAGTTGGGGCTTTCAGGGACCTATTTTGAATATCATTATAAGACAGTTTTATTCCACATTGATACTAAATGGAAAATACATGTTTATGGCCATATTTTCTCTCATTTAATGTTTTATTTCTTTTGTTTCTTGAAGTCATTTTTCTGTTGCAATGCATTGATCTCTTGATTTTAAGTAACACAGTGAAGATTTGGTTGTTATTGTTTATTATCAAGATTTGCCTTCAAGTACATGTTCTTGTTTCTAAATTACATTTTGAAATACACAATCTATATGGGTTTGACAAATTGAATACTCTCATGTTTCCTTTCATTATTTTCCTTATTTTTCTGATCTATTTATGTGACTACCTTTTACTAAATCAATGGGATATCTCTTGACTTCTTTTTGAGTTTTGTGTTTACCTTGAACCCTTGAACCAACTTTCAACCATACTCAAAAAAACCAATTCATAAAACCCTTAAAATACTATTTCAATAACCTTGATGATGCCCTAGCTTTCCCACTCGCAATCAAGTGCAACTTTAGGGACTAAAAACTGCAACATTTGATATGGAAATAGAAAATGTGGATGTAAAGACAATGTTACTACATGAGGACCTGGAAGAAGAAATATACATGAAAAAACATGAAGGATTTGTAGTAAGGGGAAATAAATATTTGGTTTGAAAATTGGAAAGATCCCTCTATGGTCTAAAGAAATCACCAAGGATGTGCTACCAAAATTTTGAAGCATACATTCTTAGTTTGGGATTTGTGAGAAGCAAAGTTGATCACTGCATATATTCCAAAGAAGAAGGTGGGTTTTTCTTTTATTTAGCATTGTATGTCGACGACATGTTGTTGATTGGAAATAATGTGAACACAATAAAGGAGGCAAAGAAGAAAATATCGTCTAAGTTCAACATGAAGCATCTTGGTGTAGTGAAGTTCAATCTGGGAACGAAGATAAAGAAATATCAAGTAGCTAGAAGGCTCTGGTTGAACCAAAAGAAATATATTAAAATAGTCTTGAAATGTTTCAACATGCAGGATTGAAAACCAATGAAGGTGTCAATTCCCGTGGGATCAAGGCTAGTTGTTGAACAATGTTCAAAGACATAGGAGTAAATAGAGGACATGACATGTGTTCCCTATGAAAGTGTTGTTGGTAGTCTAATGTATGTGATGGTCTGCACTCGACCAGACATTGCCCATACAGTGGGAGTGTTGAGTAGATACATGTCTACACATGTGAAGGAGCAATAGACAAATCTCAAGAGAATATTAAGGTATTTGTGTGGCACAAAAGACTACACTATATGATATAAAAGAAAACTTGGAGGTGATAGTGAATTAAATGTACATGGTTTTATCGATGTCGACTGGGCTGGAGATCTGGATCACTGAAGGTCGACCAATGGATACGTGTTCAAGATGTTTTGTGGAGAAATCAACTTGATGTGTAAGCGTCAGGTAGTCATATCCTTGTCAACAACAGAAACTGAATACATGGAAACCACTCATGGAAGATGTTAGCACTGAGAGTCACCCTTAGATTGCATGAGGATAAGCCCAGTACCCATCAAAATATTTGGTGGATGTTGGTTTTATGAATGGAGGTCAAATGGAAAAAACTCAGTAGAAGAATGATTTTAATACAGGAATTGGACAAGAAATGCATAGGGAAGTGAGGGACTCATTAACTTCAGTCAATGATTTGAGTTTAAGTGCGAGAATAAGGAATATTTAGTGATAAAGGTGGAAACGTCTGCCATGGGCATCCGACTTTCAAGCAACTTGGTTAAGAAAAACGCAGGCTCGAGAACACTCTTGAGCTTAAGCTTTAGACACTGAAATATGTCATAGAAAAATAATGATCAAAACTACATCACGATGCAACTACAACAACTCGACTAGATCCTCCATGCCCAAGCCTTTCAGTGTAAGGGGGAATAAGGTAACATGGAAGCTGACTAAAACTAGTCACAACAATATTGTAATCAAACCTACATTAAATAGAACTACAACCCTCGACTGGATCCTCTATGCTCAAGTGTTTTAGCACAATCTTTACAAAGAGATGAGAGAAACTGACTTCTATTAATGAGAAAGTCTCAAATTTGATACATAACCAAAGAATAGTTATGGCATCAAAATATTACAAAATAGGGAGCTCTGCTCAACCAGTTGACGACCTTAAAAAAATATAAAACTGATCTATTTATACTTATACCAGTCCTCTACTTCTAGGAGTATGATCTGGAAATTCCATTCAAAGATTTGTGTCTGAGAAGTTCTAGATCAGACTGGTTATGTTTCCCTCTATCAGACGCAAACCAGGTTCAACGAGAACTTGCAGAAAATTGACCATCGTTGTACCCTCCTGACAGTCCAACCTCCTTGGCTATAACTGTCGAGCCTTCCATTTATGGTTTGAACTGAGGTTTCAAATACTAGCCCCTGCCTCATTAACTAAATCTTCATTAGGATTAGAGCTCGACGAGATGAACGATCTACAAAAGACCACCTGTTGTGATTGGATTGAGCATTAAGGTTGTGGGAGTTAAACATTTCTCATTGGCTAGCGCCTCCTTGGGATTTGAGTGCGGCGGGACAACTTTCAAGTTGCCACTTGACGACCTGGGATAGGGCGCTATATGCACATGTGCATTTCGGGGCCGTGAAAAGTGGTTTGGACTTTTACCACTTTCAAGCCTGATATGCACCTCCTTCTGACATGTCGCCTCCCCGCGAAACCACAGTTTCGATTTCGGCCTACCCTTTAGATTTTAACATCCGCGCATGTTGCAGCCCCGATATGACTAGCAATTGTCGATCTGGAGGGGAGTTAAGATCTGGGAGCATCGGCTTCTTTTAGTGCCCCCTGCTAAAATTTATCCGCCTTCTAACTTTGGATTCCTTCCATATGTGTTTAGAGATAGCGTCACATTGAAAGTGTGCAGTGGAAAAAATGCCATTGCAATTTCCTTTTCCTACTCTGTGCATTGATGGCTGTCACCTGTGAACTTGAACAACTGTATGTGATAACATTAGCTCTAGAGGGGATGGCACGCTCCCTCGGAGCTGCCAAGAATGCACAGTTCCAGTGCCTTATCTTTTTGGGTTATGGAGTCTCTTTTTTAAACAGAAAATGAAAGGAAATGGTAATTACAATGGTGCAAAGCCAGTCATGGCTTAAATAAAATAATTTTTTTTCAGAAAATGCCCATTGACAGGGCTTCCAAAAACTTTAGAGTTCTCCAATATTTGCAAATTATAGGTCTTATTCGAAAATACTTTAGAGATCTTGAACGGACCAATCCATAAGGCTTCAAATTTTCCATGTTTTCCTTTGTCCTACTTGGGGGCATCCCACTTCAGCACTAAATCTCCCAGCTAGAAATTCTCCTTGCTTGCCCTCCTCTCAAAGGCTTGTTTTATTTTCTGTTGGTGATCATGAGCTTTATCAAGCAACTGCTCCTTGGTTTGTTGTACTTCCACTAGTTGTTGTATCCTCCTGACCATATCATCGAGTTCTCCTTGGTGGTCTTGGAGGATTTTTTTCATAGGCAAGGCAAGCTAGGAAGTAAAAATTCCCTCCACCCCATACACTAGTTGAAAAGGGGAAACACCCAGTGACCTCTTTGCTGTGACCCTATCAGGCCATAATGAAAATTTCAGCTTTGAGTCCCAGGCTTTCTTGTTATCTTCTAACAATTTCTTGATGATCTTTATGAGGATCTTGTTAAAGGATTATGCTAAACCATTTCCCTGAGGGTAGTAGGGAGTAGAATGGATTAATGCAATTCCATACTGATCACAGAACTTGATTAATGGTTCAGCTCTGAAAGAGGCAACATTGTTTGTAACAATACTTCTTGGACAACCAAATCTGAACATGATAGCTTCAAGAAAGCTAATGATCACCTTGTGAGAGGCACTCCTTGTGGCGATGGATTCTATCCATTTGGAAAAATAATTAGTGGAAGTCAAAATACACCTGTGTTGTCCACTTGAGGCTGGGTGGATCTCTCTAATGAAGTCAAGACCCCACTACTGAAAGGTCCTGAAACCATTATAGGTTTCAAAAGAAAATATTTGAGTTGTTTCCTTCCAACAAACTTTTGACATTTGACACATGCTCTAATATTTTCACAAACATTAGTAAAAAGGTTGGGCCAGAAATACCCAGCTCTGAGGATCTTGTAAGCTGCGGTCCTCCAGAAATGATGTCCTCCACATAAGTTGTCATGAACATATGATATGGCATTTTGTGCTTCCTATGGATATAGACATCACAACAGGACTCCAAGAGAGTCCTTCCAGTACAAAACCTGATCAATGAGACAATATTTGATTACTTTGAGCTTCAAAGCTCTTGTCTTGTTTTTTCCAAACCATCAGGAGGCCTTAAATGTTGCAGAAAATATATGATGTCTTTATACCAGGTGAATTCTACTAAGTTGAAGATGATATGAGAGTCTTATCAACAATCTTAGTTTGTTGATTTTCTAAATTTATGTTCACAAAATTTACCCCTAAGGCCTTGCAGTTTGATTCAGCCAACATCCTGGCTAAACCTTGGCCTTTCACCAGCTTAGTGGGTTTTATTTCTAGGTCGAACTCCAGAATTTTGGCCATCCATTTGATTCTCCTCCCATCTATATCAGGCTGGATCAATATCTATTTTATTGATGCCGAGGGGACATATACAATGATTTTTGAATGCAAAACATAAATTGTAAAAGCCTTGAGGGATTTCACCAAAGCATATGCTTGCTTCTCCATGATATCATACCTTGTTTCTACATCCCTCAGAGCTCTGCTGAAAAAATAAATAGGATTCTCTAACCCCTATGAATTTGTGTGTAGCTAAAAAAAAGCCAATGTATCAGATGAGACAAAAAAAAATATCAGAAATTCTTTAGAATAATCAGGACTGATGAGCATAGGTGCTTCAGTTAGATCCTTCTTGATTTGGTCGAAAGAATGTTTGGACTCAACAGTCCATTTCACTTCGTTTCGTTTTCTAAGCATGGCTATAATATGCTTAACCAACTCAACAAAATTAGAAATGAATCTTCTCAGAAAGTTGATTTTACCCAAGAAAGACTGAACCTATTTCTTATATCTGGGAAAATATAAGGTCTAGATGGCCTCTACTATGTTTGGATCAATTATTACCCCTTCTTCTGACACAATATGCCCCAATAATTTACCCTCTCTCATAGAAAAAAAAAAGACTTCTTTGGACTAAGGGAGAGACCAAACCTTTTTCACTTTAGGAAAACTCTCCTCAGATGATGACAATGCTATTTATCATACCTTGAGAATACTGTAATATCATCCAGATAGATGACTACAAATTTGTCTTTCTCCCCAATTAAATCAATGTCCATAGCTCACTGGAAAGTTTCTCCTGCATTCATCAATCCAAAGGGCATTTTAGCATACATGAATGTGCCCCAAGTAGTAGTGAAGGTTTTCTTTTCTCTATCTTCAGGAAGGACATAGATCTGATTGTATCCAGAAAAACCATCAATCATGGACATCTTAGGTGAGCGAGTCACTCTTTGCAAAATGTGCTCCATCTTTGGCAAGGGGTAGTTTTCCTTTTTGGAAATTTTGTTCAAATTATCTAAAATCAACACATTACCTGATTTCTCCACTCTTTTTCCTCACAGGCACCAAATTACCCACCCATTCTGAAAATCTCAGAGGAATGATGATCTGGGCACCCAACAACTTTTTCACTTCTTTTTCCATAATAGGCAACAACATAGGATTTATTTGTCTGAGTTTTTGCCTGAAAGTTCTGACCTCTTATTTTAAAGGGATCTTATGCTCGATGATTCTAGTGTCATATGTTCTTAAATATTCATATTTCTAGGTAAAAACATCAATAAACTCCTTCAAAAGATTGACATACTCAACCCTTTCCTCCTTTGACAAACTACTAGACAATTTGACATACTTGGGATCCTCCTTTTTTCCTAAATTGAACTTAGTCACATCAACCTCTTTAGTTGAACCTTCAACCTTCTCAGCTACATCATTATTGTCAAACAATCTTTCCAAGGGGACAAGTCCCTTTGGAATATGGTTACTTGGCAACTGAACAATATGATGGTCAACAATTTTATTCAGGAAAACCTCAGCATGAGGGATTTCTTCGGTATCTTGATCTCGATCAATATGCAAATCAGAGAATTCATCCACAGTCTTTTTTATCTCAAGATCATCCTCAAAAACCTTCCAATGTTTGACATTGTCAGGAATAGAGGGTCTCTATTTTACTTCCACCTTAGAATTGAGATTTGGGGGCAAAGGGACCCTTAAATTTCTTGTTGATACAAACAATCAATATTCCATAGAGTTATTCTCTCTTGGAAAAAATGAGATATTAAAATACAAGAAGAAACTGTCAACAAGATCCCATACTTCATTTATGTAGGCCCTTAACCTAGGGTTCTTAGCTTGATACAAATTTATGATCTGATTTAATATCAACTCAACATCTCCAAATACTAATAGCTCCTCAATCTTCATGTCTTTGGTAGCTCTCAGACCCAAAATGAGAGCTTCATACTCTGCAACATTGTTTGTTGTTTCAAATTCAAGATTATAAGATAGAGATATGGTCTCTTGGGTGGGGGAAATGAAAACTACCTCAACTCCAACACTTTCTCTAGAAGAGGCTCCTTCAAAAAACATTTTCCAAATAGGGATATTGGAAGGAGGGTCTTCACAAGGGGTGATGGGCTTATTTATGATTTCAATAGGTTCTTGAGGGCCATCAATGAGTTCTAACATACTGGTTCCCAGATCGGTATCTACTGCAAAAATGGGGTGGTTGGTCAGATTTGCTTCATCAATGATGATGTAAGAAAGATGTGCTTCCCTATAAAGCCTTATTTGTTCACCTCCAAACATAGGAATAATGTCATATGAAAGATCCATATGCATATTTCCCCCTAGTCTTTTTATCCAAGATCTAGACAAAAGAATCCCAAACTTAGGGGGGACATCAACCACTACAATATCCATGACTACACTTTTCATTGGAAACTAAAACAAGGATACAACCAAGTCTTTGATAACCCTAAGGCACTTCAGCTTCCTGAAATCAAACAAGTACAGGTCATGGTAAGTTTTTTTAACTTCCAACCCGAGTTCCTCCATGACAATCTTAGGCATGAGATTGTGAGATGCTCCAGAATCCATCAAGCAGTTGTGAAGCACCTTATCATGGATGTTCAATGATGTGTAGAAAGGAGAGGAGGATTCATATCTATCCTCTAACAAAGGTCCTAGTATGATAGTAGTTTTTTCATCTTGGAGGTTGACTGAATCTATGGAATGAGATGAAGGCTCAGTCTGCAACACTTTGGAGAGGTACATCTTGAAATCCTCATTTTTAACTATCTCCAAGAAAGTCACCGGGATTTTAATCTTTTGAATCTCATTCTCAAAACTAAAAGAGGAGGGAGGCTTCAAAATATCCTTCACTTCTGGGACAGGGTTCTTGATTACTACTTGGGGGTTATGTGCCTCCTTTTCTTTGTTGCTAGCTGCCACCTCCTTAACAAGATGCTCTATTCTAGTGGGATGCTCAGGACTGTCAGAATTTCCATCTCTCTTTTTGGACCTGAGGTTATATCTATTTGGCTAGATACTAGTCCTTTCCCCTTTGCTCATCTCATTTATGTGGCCATCCATGAGGGACTCTTCATATGAAAAATTAGTTAAATGAGGAAATGAAGAGGTGTCACCTAGGCAATGCATTTCATGATCCACATCTTCTTCCTCTCCTTCATTAGTAACCATATTATTTTGGAGAGGGGTCTGGATCTTTTGATCATATCTATTTCTTTGATCTCTCTGGATGATCTGAGGGGCGTTATTTGGTCTTTTGAAATTACCCTTGTTATCAGTATTTTGAGCACTCTTATAGCCTTATGTCCTTTCAAATTTCAATTTCTCCATTTCTGCAGAAATTGATTTAACCAGTTTAGTCATCTCATCCACTTGAGGGTGGGAAAAAAAGGGACCAGAGGTTGAAGCTTTAGACCTATTTTTTCATCTATCTCTATCAGCCTTACTCCTAAGTTTGTAAACTGCCAGTATATTGGATTCTACTTCAAGGGTTGCATCTTGCATATGAGCCAAGGAGGAAGCTCTTCTTTCTCTCAGCAGGAGGAAAAACTTAGGGTTAAAAGAACTTGCATAAGTGATCTTGGAAGAGGTTTCAGTAGGCTTAATCTCATTGGGGATCTTATTGTACATCTTATTAAATCTCTTGGAGAAGTCTCAGATAGATTCCCCTTCTTCTCTCTTAAGTAACCCAAACTCTGTAATATAATAAAGGAAGTCCTTTTTCTCCCCCTAATGTCTCAAGAATGAATCATCCAAATCTTAAATGCTATCACTAGATCTAGGAGTCAAACCCCTAAACCAATTCCTAGCCTCACCATCAAGGCTCTGTACAAAATCTCTCTACCATACATCTTCATTTTCAATATTAAGATTATCTACATAACTGTAAAAGGTTGAAAGGTGTTATTTTGTAGTTGTGTCCTCCTCTTCTGTACACTTGGGAATGTACTTGAGGTAATATCCAACTAGGAGGGGATTCATAGGATGAGGTAAAACAAGAGGGGAATACCTATCAACCACTATGGCATCCATCCCGTTCCTAGGAATATTAGCACCTACCATCGAAATGTGAACTGTAGGAGAACTAGGAGGATATGGGGTTCAGACAGGTGAGACTGAGATTGTGTTTCTGGGGGAGAAGGTAAAATAAATTCCCCCTCTTTAGATACAATGACTACGACAAGAGGAGGAGTAGGGAAACCTAAAGTGGGACAACCTTGTAAGCTTCTGGGTTTGAACCACTTTACAATCTTAGGGGAGACAAGGGTGTCAAAACTTTCTTCTAAATGAGGTCTAGAAGGAGATAATTCTACAGGGAAACAATCAAAATTTAAACTTATGGAAACTCCAACAGATGGTATAACAGGAGGATCAGATGCAACTACTGGAGTTTTTAAAGAAGAATGATGTAAATTACCAGAATCATTTGATACATCAGTTGAAATCACTTCTTGAGGATTCATTCCTCTTCTGATAATATTTTCTGGGTCAACTTCAATTGGATTCAGGGGAAGTTGTGGAGTAGACATCGTGTGTCTGCCTTTGGGAGCCATAACTGAAACAATGGAGTCACTAGGTGCAAGTTGAAATCTTCAAGTCACTGATTTTTTATGCACCTTCATAATCATAATTTCTCTGTCGTTAAATCCTAGGGAAATGTATTCAATTCATTCCCTGGTAATGGCGCCAAGAATGTTAGCATTGAGAGTCACCCTCAGATTGCATGAATATAAGCCCAATACCCATCAAAATATTTGGTGGATGTTGGTTTTATGAATGGAGGTCAAATGGACAAAACTTAGTACAAGAATGATTTTAATACATGAAATGGACAAGAAATGCATGAGGAAGTGAGGGCCTCATTAAATTTAGTCAGTGATTTGAGTTTAAGTGCAAGCAGGAGGAATATTTAGTGAGAAAGGTGGACAAGTCTACCATGGGCATCCAACTTTCAAGCAGCTTGGTGAAGAAAAACTCAGGCTAGAGAACACTCTTTAAATTAATCTTTAGACACTAAAATATGTCACAGAAACATAATGGTCAAACCTACATCACGATGAAACTACAACAATTCGATTGGATCCTCCATGCCCGAGCCTTTCAGTGTAAGGGGGAATAAGGTAACAAGGAAGATGACTAAAATTGGTCACAAAAATACTGTAATCAAACCTACATTACAATAGAACTACAACCCTCGACTAGATCCTCCATGCCGGAGTGTTTTAGCATAGTTTCTACAAAGAGATGAGAGAAACTAACTTCTATTAATGCAAAAGTCTCAAATTTGATACATAACCAGAGAACAATTATGACATCAAAATATTACAAAATAGGGTTCTCTTCTCAACCAGTTGACTACCTTAACAAAATATCAAAATGATCTATTTATACTTAGACCAGTCCACTACTGCCAGGAGTATGATCTAGTAATTCCATTCAAAGATTTGTGTCTAAGCAGTTCTCTGTCAGACTAGGTGTGTTTCCCTCTGTCATACGCAAACCAGGTTTAGTGAGAACTTGCAGAAAACTGACCATCGTTGTACCCTATTGAAAGTCTGGCCTCCTTGGCCATAAATATCGAGCCTTCCATTTATGGGTTGAGATGAGGTTTCAGCTACCATCCCTTGCCTCATTAATTGAATCTTGATTGGTATTAGAGGTGGACGAGACAAATGATCCACAAAAGACCACCTGTCACAATTGGATTGGGCATTGAGTTTGTGGGATTCAACCCTCACTCATTGGTTGGCCCCTCCTTTGGATTTGAGTGCGGCGGGACAATTGTCAGGTGACCAATTATCGACCTAGGATAGGGTTCTATATGCACATGTGCATATCAGGGCCGCAAAAAGTGGTTTGGACTTTCACCACTTTTGGGCCCGATATCCACCTTGTTCTGACACGTCACCTTCCCATGAAACCATGGTTTCAATTTCGGCCTACCCTTCAGATTTTAATGTCCGAGCATGTTGTGAACCCAATATGACTAGCAACCGTCAATCTGGAGGGGAGATGAGATCTAGGTGCGTTGTCTACTTTTAGTGCCCTTGCTAAATTTTATCCACCTTCTAACTTTGGAGTCCTTCCATCTGTGTTTAGAGATAGCGCCACATTGAAAATGTGTAGGGGAAAAAATGCCATTGTAATTTCCTTTGCCAGCTCTGTGCGTTGATGGTTTTCACTTGCGAACTTGAACAACTATATTTGATAATGGAATTAGAGAAGCAACACGGTTGAAAAGGTTGTGGTCAAGAATCAGGTTTGAGTAAAGAGATATGAAGGTAAGTTGCGACATTCAAAGAACAATATTTCTAGCAAAAAAAACAACTTATCATTCCAAGACTAAATACATTGATGTACAATACCATTTTGTGAGAGACATGGTGGAAATAAATAAGGTGATGCTAGAGAAACTAGACACGTTGGAAAACATAGTAGACTCTTTGACCAAGTCTATGAGTGTTGGGAAGTTCTCTTGATGTAGAGAGGCAATGGGTATTGTTTCCCTAAGTCTATGAATGAGAGTTCATAAATCTCTTGGTTTCAACAAAGAATACAACAAGTGGGAGATGTTGGGTTGTTATATTCTTTGCAGTGAAAGTCAAGTTGAGGTGGGTCAAATGATAGTGAAAGTCGAAGGTTGAGGTGGTTTAACCGAGTAAATTTGAAGTCAAATAAATCGACAGCAAGTTGATCGACAAGAGGTCGATAGGTGGGCACATGGCATTTGAATGAAGATCGAATGGAGGTCGACTGGTAAATTGAATTAGAATAGACTATAACATAATATCAACATTAATAGGATTTGTATCCAATGATATGCGAAGATTTGTAACCATTTTTGGGTGCCTTTATTTAGGTTTTTCCCTACTGTAAAGATGATACATAAGGCATATTGTAATGTTGTAAAGGATAATCTTTATAGAAATAATTTTATAGGTTGCTAGTCATATAGATGTAAGCCGAATTGGCTACAAGTTTGTTCTTTTGTAGAGAAATAAGGTATGAGGTTGATTGTGTCTTAGGTGTAGACCAAGGTTAGGCATGTAACCTTTTAATATGAAGGAATAAGAAAACAAGAGAGAAAAACACTCAAGGAATGTTGGTTTTCCCATTTGAGTTTCCATGGTAAAATATTTATGTACTGTGTGTCTTCTTTGCCATTTACTTTCTTAATTAAATATTTCTTCCTCTGTTTTTCTAGGTTTAGTGTGGAAGTGTTCCTCATTTCCTAACAAGCTATTTAGCATGCATCTGGTCACATTTGTTTAAGAAATTGAAGCACAACCACCCTAAAAAATGACTGGAATCCAAGGTAGAAGAGTGTATCTCAATAAGGAAGCATCAATGTGTCCTCCATGTGTCCTTAGTATGGGAAATGAGGTTGTAACAGATGCCCCCTAATGTGTGAGGTTAGAAGAGGAACTTATGGCTGAAACACATTATGATAATGGTCAAGAATGTGAGGTAATGTAAGGAGGGAGATAAGAGATCAAGAAGCGATGGAGTACCTACAATTAGATGTCAAGTATATATAGATCATCCCTGAGGTAGGCATACCCATACTAGAAAGAGAAACAAAGCATGACCACCAACACAATACACTATGGATCCATGAATTGAAATGCAATACCATAGCCACGAAAAAGTACAAAGTGGATCCATGTCAATAAATACATCATAACCATGAACAAATACAATGCGGATATTTTTCACAATATATATGAAGAAGACGTCGGGCACCAATGAGAGATCCCTCTAGTATTCAAAGTGCATTATAGTATTGATATAATCCATCGCAACTTGGGGGGGGGTATCATGAAAGAGTGATGTGTCCCAAAACCAAAGGTATTCATCCCAAATCTCGATGGCATGATTCTACACCATGAGAATAAATAAGACAATTTCGAGCATGGTAGAAATAGTTTGATTACTAGTCATTGGGGTATACCATTAATGGGTGTGAGGGAATCCATTGATAATGAAAAGGGACCCTAATTTTCCTATTAAAATCTAGGTAATGTGAATAGAGGATCCGATGTTGAACACTCATAGAATCAATCAATCAAGAGTCAATGAGGTAAACCCACAATCCAGTGTGAGGAATCTTGCATTTGAGGATTGCAAGCTCCAAGGTAATAGCTAGTTTCTATATCCATATCCTAGATAATGTGTTGAAGTCAATAGGAAGAGATGCATTGAAGGAGGGCCTAAATGCATTGCCCATCAATCGACAAGAAACATACACCGAGATATGATGTGAAGAGATAGAATCATCAAGTACAACTCACATAGGTATGGCCAACTCGAATGATCAACAAGACTGCAAATGGTCAACTCCGGTTTAAATTTATTTGAACATATAACACAACATAATGATGACCTAGAAACAACACTCAAGAGAACCATTGATACAATTAAAAAACACATGAGGTATTGAAGCACTCTCCATAATAACTAGAAGAGTAACTAACTATAGGATTATATGACTCATACTAATGGTATGCAAGTCCTAGGAAAGCTATAATCCAGTTGTAAAACAAGGGAACAAGTAGGTGCCTTGTTCAAGGGAAACACAACCGACGATGCCACTTTTTTAAATACAAATCAATGGTAAGAGAAAAAACCTCATTCTTTTTTTTTAGTGTCTCCTTCATGATTTAACAAGCAAAAAAGATAGATAAAAGTGTGCTCAATAGTATCTTCTTTGTTCATTTTTTACGAGCCTAAAAAATAGGTAAAAGTATACTTGTGAGTTGTCTTTTTCATGGCTTAATGATCTTGAAAAAGAGTTGAAACTAATATAATCATGTGTCTTTTTCATAGTTTAACGGGCACGAAAAAGAGTTAAAATTTAGCTCATATGGAGAGAATGAGTGGCTTAACAACATGCTTCTACGTTCAAAGTGTAGGGAATCGACCTAAGAAAAATGAATGTGTCAAGGTACTAGCAAGTGAGGTCAATTCATAGTAGCGGTTCTCTCCATGGGTATAGGGTAAAAATATGGAGGCAAGTGAATTCATATGAAAGAGGTCAAGTATGACTTCAATGGTCATAAGTGGGATCAAGACAAATATTAGTGCAACAATAAGCACCAAGACATAATAAACAAATTCAGATGCGACCTTAAAGTAACATAAAAGTGATGGGAACCCCCTCAAGGTATGGCAAAAACATAGATGAAGAGAGAAGAATGAGGGTCTATGTCGAGTCATGTTGGATCTAAAGGAGGGATCCCATGCTTGCAGGAACTCACAACATGGGCACTAGATGGAAATCAAGGTGCTAACTAGGGTTCCCTTGGAGGGTAGGCATTATCCTGCAAGTTACGACAAAAAAAAAAACATGGTTAATATCTCAACCTAACAGGAATGAAACTAAGGTATTGTGATGAAAAAGTGAATGGTTAATAATGCAAGACAATGATGCAAGGAAAAACCTATCCCTATATGCAAGTTGGAGACATGTACCTCAAATTCAGTGGATATCACTAGAATGCCAAAAAAATGTGACTACAGTGCCATAAAAATTTAGCAACTAAGTCCCAATGTCAAAATTCCGTGGACAAAAAACTCATAAAAATGACAAAAAAAGATCCAAAAGGAAAACAACTAGAAGCAACTTACTTGGTGTTTGGTGTGAAAAGAGTTTTTTGTTGACCCAAAAATGTGAAAAACCTCTGTATGGAAAAAAAATAAATTCATTTTCACGCTTACCATTGGTGAAAATAGAAGGCTTTGTTGAAAAATCCTCCATACAAATATATGTTCCAAAGAAGATTGTAGTAGATTCAACCATCAAAATTCGGAATCATTGAGGCCAGGTAATTCTCAAGTTCCTCCTCTTTCATTTCTTTGGTTTTATACTCAGTGTTAATGGCTAGAAAAAGTTTGGGAGAGGCCACATGAATATGGGCTACGTGGTCATGGGATATCTGTTGGCTCAATAATGACTGTCACATGCTAGTATAGGCCAGTCCAAAATCAATTTCTATGGTGGCAACTGGTCAAGTGCAACCATCTTCAAAATTGTCAGATCTACTTCATTTTCGCAATAATTTTCCAAGTTTTCTTGATGTGGGGTTTTGTGTGCAATGTGTAAGACACCCTATCAATATGATTGAGTAGAAGGAACACGATCATGAGGCCGATGATTTGGATATAATGGGAGATCAACAGACCATAGTTGCACTATTGGATTGTAGGATTCTAAAATTATTTTGATGCCAAAACATGTGGTCCCAACCACACTTACTAGACATATTGGGTAAGTATTGGCAACCTAACCATCAATGATTTAATGTAGAGAGTAACTAGATGAAAATTGAGGCATAGGAATTCCACTTCATTAATATGTTATCGCGACGTGTGATGCCATTGATATTGTTAGGAGGCCTAGATGGGTCAGACTGATCAATTATGGACTACATTGAGGAATAATGCCACTCGAGAGCTAGAAGAACAAAAACGTATATCATAATTCGAGATGTGATGGATATTCCATTATGGACAATCCTATTCTCCATTACCTAGGTAGAAGGCTTGACAATACCACATTCAACCTTGAATGGGAACATTCAATATCCCTTGGCATGCCTAGAGCCAATGGTGTTTGATTGGTGATATAGGTTGCTAACCAACATGAAGAATTAACTGAATTGGTGTAAGATCAAGAAATAAAAACAACTTTGTTACAGGGTAATTCTAGTCACATTATTCCTATAGAGAATCCCAATCGTGAGGCATTAGGTGATTGTACTAGAGGTAGGGCCTAGTAACTCGAAGATGTTGTGGTGGACTGATCATATGGTGTGAGTCGTGTGTGGTAGGGTGGATAATAATTTTGGACCTGGCTAGGTTTGTTGGTGGAAATAATAGATCATTTTCATCAATGAATTCCCATATGAGGGGATGAAATTCCATCATGACCTAGAGCTCGCACTACCTCCTAGAGAATAGTGGGGATTGTTGGATAAGGCTTGTGAAAATCGTTTTTTGTAATTTTAACGTTTTCTAATGTTTTTAGGTTTTATACATATGTATTCGTATTTTTGATGTAGTATAACTAACCAAGTTATTGTTCTAACACAGATCTGGGACCAAAATGATGGGTTGAATGGATCCAAGCCCATTATAGAAGTAATTATGAAGAATCATTTGAGGGAGAGGGAAGTGGCGATGTAAAATATCTCTACGAGGTGCGAAGGAACCTAAAGGATTTGAAAATGGGGGTGCTCCCCATGCAAATGGATGATATTCCATTGAGGTTGTAACACCATACTATGGATGTGTCCTATCCATTCCTTTGGCTTCTTATGAAAGTGGCCCGTGTAGTGGTTTTCTACCATGGCACTCATGCTCGAGATGAATAGAGGATAGTCTCCCCACTATTATACTACAACCTATTTAGCTAATTGACATATGTTTGATCAACATGGGCCATTTAACACCATTTTGTACACTACACCATTTTTGGGATGATGTAACCAAACACTCCTCTCTCTATGTGTGTGTGTGTGTGTGTGTGTTTCATATTGTAGATATGCTTGTCTATGGATGTGAATGTTACCCATGTTTATGTACATGCATGCTTTTTGAATTCTTAATTAGTGTGACAAATGCCAATCTAACACATAATTATCCAATGAATAATCTAATGCATTAGACCCTCTCAGAATATTTTGATAATTGGTGAAATAAAAGTACTTTTGAAGAAGACGAACCCTCAAATATTTGTGAATCAATGAAATACTTTGGATGAGATAAGTGTGAGTGAACTAAAATACCATGAGATGGGAGTCCAACATAAAAAATAACCTATGAATGATGAGAGAAAAAACATAAAAAAAGAGCTCGATGACCACACTATATTCCACAATGTTATTGGTTGCAAGACCAAGGTAAATTCATCCTAAACTAATAAGTTCATCGGTGGGAAAGAAAATCAGACAATAAGAGGAATCATTATTTTAGGTACTATGAATGGCACCATTTGTGAAGCCAACGCAGGCAAAAGTGGATGATGAAATATACAAATAAAGAATAAATCATGATAAGAATCAAAACAAGACAAGGTAGACACATAAAAGGAAAAAACATGCCACTCCAAAATTAAAAAAATACATTATGTAATTATGCAACCATGTGGCCTAAGCATAATACTTTTTAAGGTAGATCCCATTTCGAAGCTCCAAAAGAGGATTCCCATCATACTCAACTAACCTGTAGGCCCTCTATGCAAGTAACATTTAACGATGTAGGGACCATGCCAAAGGGGTTTAAATTACCTTCTTCTAATGTGTCATGGTCCTAGTCATAAGCCAAAACCAAGTAACTCTTTGAAAAGACATGAGGTTGGACCGATATGTCATATTCAGATTTCATGTGCTTCTTATGAGTCTCATTGTTAAATGAGGCATGATGATGTTGTTCATCAAGATGGGATAAATGCAAGAGATGTCATTCCTTGACAAAGGCACCAAGAAAGATTTTTATGGCTAGTTTCAAGGATGGGAGATCACCATACTCATTTATGTCCTCTTATTCCAGAGATAAAAAGAGTCTGGTCTTAGTCTAAAGGCTCTTCTACTCTAGAACCACCTTTGGTTTCCCAACAATCCACTCAAGCATCGGTTGATGAAGTGGTAGTGTCGATGCCATATTTGTTCAATACCACTCTTCCTTTGAAGGGTGAGGCACCATTGATATAGTGAAACAAGTACAGTACCATGCTTTAATTGTGACAGAAAGTACAGTAAGGGACATAAGTGTGGTGAGAAGAAATTATTCTACATAGATTGTGAAGAGGAAGAAGAACAAGAACAAGAACCATCTCAAGATGAAA
>SNQJ01S0016568.1:49384-67526 GCA_010110895.2 Picea sitchensis | reverse complement strand
TTAACGAAGAAGATAAACCTTTAATTCATTAAATTGAAACAAAGTAATTGTTGTACTTTACAATAAGAGACATTCAGATATGGACATCACATAAACCAAATCACATCAACCTGCAACGAAGTATGATAGCTAAAGTAGTCGATAATTGATTGCAAACTGATATGAATAAAACTTGAAATAAAATTTTGATATATTGAAAGCTAAAGCTGTTACAAAACATCCACTTTCATCCCAATTTGTATCCTCATAAGTCCAAAGTCTTTCTTCTCCCAACAGTGATGATCCTTTCATTACAAAAATTAATGAGTATATAAAGGCCACATGGTAAAACATCCCTGTGGGAATGATAAAAAATTGTTTAGAAAAATCTAGGCACAATCTCCCAAGTCTCTATTTCTAACTTAAGCTAACAACCTAAAACAAAACTATATCAAAAAAGCATCCTCTTAAACTTCCACAGCATGTCCAATTTTCCATTGAAATTCATAGGTACCTGTAGGTGGACAAGAATAAAGAAGTCTAGATAATGTTTTATTGGTAAAATTAACAAAAATCTAAATTTTAAGACTAGCTAACAGAATCTTACGATTCTGTAGCTGGTCTAATTTGAAACAAAATTGTTTTTAATCAGTCAAACGATAACAGAAATATATTCGACCGATTAAACCAAATCTTTAATTACTAATTCAAAACAAAGAAAATCGTTCATGCCAGAAGTAACCAAATCTTTATGCCAGTTTGAAACAGACAGAAATCGTGTTTAATTAACCGAATGGTAACAGGGATATATGCAATCTGTCAAACACTTTTTATTACCAATTCAGAGCAGACAGAATCATTTTTTCTTTTTAAATCAATAGATTAAATTCTATTTGTCAAACCAATCTTTGATACTAACCCAACTCATATACAAATGATTATGCTAATTCAAACGTACAGAATCATTTCAAAATCAGACCAAACAGAACTTGAATCAAACTAACTCGGAAACAATTCAATCGTTTATACTAATATGAGAACAATAAAATAGTGTTAAATTGGTTCAATCAAAACATATCTATATTAGATTTTAACAAATGAATCCATGCAAACGAAATAGTATATGTTGATCCTAACGAAATCTTTTGTACAGATCCAATGCAATCATAATTCAAAACGAAATCATCCATTCAAAACAAAACAGAATTGTTTTTGAATCTATTCAACAAAAAGAACTAATTCTGGGCAAACACAATCGGCTAATTCAAACCAAATCATTAAAAATCGATGTTGAAATACATACCTGGGTAGTAGGAAAACTATTCGGTCAGGCTATTTTTGAGTTAACAAAAGGTCGTAGATGCCTCAACATCTTAAAGAGAACAGAACCTGTTCTCTTTCAACTTGCTGACAGACTGCTTGACAAATATTTGGATTGATCAAGGGTTTCAATAGGAGGCTAGGGCACAGCACTAGACGGGTGGAAGGGGTTATGAGGCCCAGGTCTGGAGAAATAATAAACATTTTGGCAAATGCACACAGACCCAAAACGCACCTTACAACCACGGAGAGGATCTGAAAATTGACCTGTAAAACACGAGCTATATCTCTATAATAAACCAATTTCTGGGAAACTCGCCGGCTATGAAGGTAAAGGGGCTAATTTCGGTTATGGGTTTTCAAGGGTTTGATCGTTTTCAAAACCGTTTTCCTAGAATCGCTCACACAAAAACGTGTCTCTGGGAGGCAATTACGGGGTTAGCCTAAGCAGTCTCCTCTGGCACTATCAAACCAAAACTGACTCTGAACACCATGGGGGTTAAATTCGCCCTACAAGAGCCAGGAGAGAACACACAGTGATTAGGGTAAATGGACGAGGGTTTGGACAGGGTATACACAGTACCGATAGCTCACAGGATTTCCCAAAACCAACAAAGGTAACCCGAGATACAAGGCAGGCATTAATGCCTAAGTGTGCGAGTGTGGTGGAACAGAATCAACCCATGCAAAACAGTCATATCCAAATGTACAATTGATTGCGCATATGGTGATTACTATTGCAATGTGTTAAAAGCAATTCCATTCAAAAAATTAATGAAAACTATGGTAAGTCGACCCAAAAATTTGCACGAGCAATAGTGTTTGCATGGTTTTAAAATCAAAACAATGTTTCGAATATAGCACCAGGGATTCGATCATAAATCGTATGCTTTGTATAAAACCATTGAATTAAGGGTCTAATAACCATGGTAATGCGTTGTTATGAAACCATTGAATTTGATCAAAAGCAATAGAACATCAAACCACCATTGAATCAAGGACTCAATCACAATCATTAGAATATCATCACAGTGTCATAAAAATGAAATCAACAAAAAAATGCCAAATGAGTAAAGGTTTTGGTGTCTTGCCAACTATGTGACCATAATTGAATTGGAAATACAATGAACACATAGAAAAGAGTGGCCATAATAATCCAGTGACGATTTTAATGCCATTGACATGACTTTGAAATCAAAGTTTTCACGCTTGCAGTCATGAAAACGAGAACAAAGGTAGGTTTGCAAATGCGCAAGATAATCATGTTGTTTTATTCAAAAGATTGCAATGAGAATCAAGGTTTCCAAAACACTTGTATAGGCAGCTTATAAAGATAGGATAAAAATGAGAAACGGCTTCCAACACAACAGTGGGACCCTCTTGAGGAAGAATGACACCAAAAGTGATCCATACCCAAACTACTTCAAGTCACCCTTTTTGCACTTCGTCAACTGTCTCTTCATACTACGGAGAACTGTATCTGACCATTTGAAGACCTGAGGATTTGTGCACTCTATTGGAAATAGCTCTGGAGAGCCATGTGTGGAGCCACGCTCCCAGCCATGCATGCAATAGTGAACAAGATGGTCCATAGGGTCAAATCCTATACCCCCCAAATGGAAACCTTACCCTTGCTCCTCTCTGCCTATGGAACACAATATTGGCGATAATACTCACTCATGGGGAGCTCGCCACCTCTGCCTCCAATCAATGTAGCATGGTACCCACGTTGTGACAAACCCCTTAGAAAACATATATCCTCGATATCTAGGGTCAACGTATGGACTCCCATGTGAAATAAATGTTGGTCCACGTCCCACATATGGACTAGGTATTCCAACAACCTGAGTTGGGCTCTCATGACCGAAATCTTGAAGAATTTTAATAGCCCACAGTCCCGGAGGGTAGCGACTGTACTCAGGTCATTCCCAATAATAGCATCATCCTCCTCATGTTCCCTTTCTCTCCATTCCATCATTTTGATGTTCAAACACCTGCAAAAGAGCCATGAGAGGGGAGTCAACAACTTGTTTGAAACTCTTGCATATTTTTTATTGAGTAAAACCAAACATTGAAATCCATTTTTCAGCCCCGGCAAGTGGCCCTTTTTTATAGTGAGAGATTCTCGTAGGTGACCTAAAGGCCACCTACAAGAATCCTAGATTCTCGTAGGTCCCTCAAGGCCCACCTGCGAGAATGCTTGACTGCATGGTATGCCCCTAAATATTTCCAATAAAAACTAAAAATAAACCATGGAAAAGTTGAAAGACCAAGAGCTTACCTCGTTGGTTGAAACGGTTCGCCGAATACTCACTTGTGCCTCCCGCAATTGAGCAAAGAAATTTGGGGGAAAATGAGGTATGCTGGACAAGTTTTTGGAAAATTCACAATGAAATGGTAAAAATCCCTTTTTACCCATATTTATTCACTTTTTACCATTTTTGTTAATTTTTTATATTTCTATAAAACCTAATTCCCTAATAGTCTTATGAGTGTGGTTTTTCATAGATATAGAAACTTCGAAGTACGAATGAGGGGGTACGGGTGTTTTTTTTCTTTTTGTCGCATGCACGAATACTTTTTAGGGTTTTTAGAAAAACCTCGAGCTCAGTCTTCGTTCGTTCTCGCGCTCAAAAATATATGAGAACGTAACCGAGTATACTTTTTCGCGTCTTTTCGTACTCGTCACGGTAACACGAAAACGACAAATGTTAAGGAGTATCCTTTAAGCTCTTTTCACGCTCCATAAAAACAAAAAGATGGCTGAGAAATCTTGTTCTTTTCATGCTCATAAAGTATTTGAAAAAACGTTTGACGGGCGATAGTTTATCACTTTTTCAGTCTCATCAAACTCTTTTATGAAAAAGGAACTGGGAGAGTTCTCTTTAAGTGTTTTTTAGACTCTCAAAACATGAAAAACCCCTGATTTTTCTATCCTTGGACTCCTTAAACAAACATCGAAAGACATGCAATGGGACCAAACCACTCCTTCCTAGGGTTCATTAAACATACTCCGAGGGACTCATCCAAAGGATGAGCTTACATCGACAAGCATATGTTATCCTCCTCAAGATTGTGTAAAAATAAAGAGGTACTCGCCATAAATGGTGGGGGAAATTTTGGGAAAGGGATGTGTTTTCGTATTCATATTAATGGTAGTAAGAGTTTCTCTTGAACATGACACCCCTTATTCATCATTTGAATCCAAGTTTGGAAATCCATTTGTCTCTCATTCGACTTGCTACAAGGTCATATCTTAGGTCATCTTTGGGTCAGTGCTGCCAAGTCCTTGGACGTGTCGTTCATATGTTTAAGAGAAGTTCACACGAGCCCTCTATTGAGTCAGCCATCTGCAGTTGTCCATTCTTACTTTGTCGGCCTTCCCTATGTCTATTTCAACCTATATTCATACTTTGTTTCATCATCAAAATCTGTTACTTATTTCATGTCATTGATGGGGGATACATGAAGGCGTTGTGACGAGTCTTGTTCCGTCGACTCCAACTCATTATACAGAAATGAGACTTAGAAATCATTTAGTACCTTGGAACCTACATGCCTTAATGGCAGGTCTCTTCTCTTTTGACCAGGGTTTCACATCATTGATCTCTGATCGAGAGATTTCGCCGAGTGCCCGACTTCATCCCATGCATTCACATTCGTTCGGATTGTACTTTGGTACCTTGGGAGTCATTGACATCAATGATGATTTCCCTCACACTTGTTAATGGTTTTCATCAATGACCGGTAATCAAGTGGCTTATACCATGTTCAACTTCAGCACATGTAATTACATGGTTAGATTCATACTTTTAGGTGACAGGATTGAAGACCCTAGGTCTCATCTTTTTTATCCAGGCTGCGATGGAGTATGTATGATTTGTATTGGCACATAGATACACATTGTATGTCATGTGGCTATGTCATCTTAATTCACGTCTTCTCACATAGATCCAAAGTGTATTCCTGGTGGCTATGTAGTGTTTTTACGACATGGATCCACGGTGTATGATTTGTGGCCATGACCTACGTTTATGATTCCATTCATTTGTGATCTGAGCATGGGAATGCCTACCTCAGAACTGGTATTATATTCTATAGATGATTGGTTGTTTACAGGTTTTCGATTAGGTGCACTCTTGGTTTCTAATACACCCACAGTTTACAAAGTATTTCGACTGTCACAGATTCCAGCCTCATACTTTGGGGGCAATTTTGTTACACATGATTTTGGTCACTCTAGTGATGTCTCTATAAGTGATGTATTCAGGCTTCCACAAAGACGTTTTTCTTGAGAAAAGTGATTGTTGTATTCTTCCAAAAAACACATTTTTAAGATGAGTTTGTAGGGTTCTTATGTTATAGGGTGCGAAAATCCCTCATTCTCGTAGGCCACCCACACTTAGGGTGTGAACTGTTCGCATTTTTCTCTATAGGTTGGGCGCGAACCTTTTTTTAAGCTTGAAGAGGAGAAGAGGTCATGAAGGTTCTAGAAGGGAATCTTCTAGAAAATGAGTTGGCATTCACATGGTTGGCATCCTACTGACTTCTCAAATTTGGTGGGATCATCCTCATCCATGTAACCATCACTCCTTCTCCTATATATTGATAGGTTTATCATGGAAAAGGTTAAGCAAGATTGAATGAAGAATTGGTGAAAGGATTGTGTGAATACCTCTGCTTGGATAGAAGCTTGAAGACTCTATCTGGTCTATCAAGTTGTATTGGATCTTCTTCATGCAAGTGCAAAGAAAGTGTGTGTGTTGGAACCAAGGGTCATTGAAAGGAATCTTGCGACATCAAGGTGATCCAGTTGTATCTTCTACTTTCATTTAATATAATACAACGACATGTCCCTTTCCCATAAAATCACTCTTATTTTATTGCGTAACTCCTTGATCATATGCATAGATTGACATTGAATATACTTTGCTATCTTCACTTTGGTTGTTTTGTGTTGTCTTGGACTTGATTTCACAAGAGCACCGGAGCGAAGCAGGAACAATAGAGACCTAAGGAAGCAATATAAAGGTATGCCACTCATTCCTCCTTAGTGGTAGATTCAATGATTGCAACTTAAGGAAAGAGTCGTGTTTTGTCCTATTTTGTTATAGATCCAGGTGGATATATAGGGAGATCTGTTACTGTCCATACCTACTGATTTATCCGATAACACTAGGGTTCAACGCTACAATGGCACACCAACAAAACGCTAACTACCAGCCCTTTCAACAACACCTAGAAAGTAGATGAAGACTCACCCGAGGTAGAGGTAGGGGTGTTTGCAGGACTCAAGTGTTTTCAACCTTAGTTGGGACACAGATCTGTGATTGTACTACTTAATAAAGAAATTAGCACCTTCAACTCCTTAACATGCAATGATTATCTACTTCACTGATAAAACACAGCCTCGCAGTATCCACACTAATATACAGTATACAAGCACTTAGCATAAGTAAATAGGTCATATGTAACTGATCAAGCATTGACAATATTCATGTACATTAGATATAAAATTATATACATCATTAGCACTGAGCATAAGAATATCTATCTAATCATCTCAAATCACTAAGAAAAGAAGACATAAACACATTCAGGCAAGCACCAAGAAAGATAACACAGTGTTTAGGTGTTTCACCCCTCTCCTGGGGATACGTCCACCAACTCTTCTTCTTTATTTCCTTCATTCAATCTGTTACAACACAGAGCCTCAAACCCTTACTCCACACATGATAGAATATCTGTACAACTTGCTAGATCCTTCTTCCTCATGTTACAACACTAAGCCTTTCACAATCTATCACAACTACTTGCACTCAGCTCTACAAGTCTCTTACAATCATGCACAAAGCATCAAAAACCCTTCTTGCACTTAGCATATATTCACATCACTTAGATATAACACTTAGCCTTTCATTCATCTCCCCACCTCTTCCTAGCCTAGGCATCTATTTATATATACAAAATAGGCCTAAACATGGGTAAACCCATGGGTCGACATCCCTTTCTCATTACATATTCTAAAAATAAAAAAGAGGCCCAAAAGGGGCCGAGATCCCATGATGTTCTCTTCGTCTTGTACTCCTCCTTTGACAGGCCGCTGAATTCCCAAAATAGGTCAACATGACCAAGAAAATCCCAAAAATTGGTCAAGGGCCAATAACAGTGATCATAGATCTATGTCCCATCTAGGTTGTACACACTTGAGTCCTGCAACCACCCCTGCCTCTACCTTGGGTGAGACTTCAACTACTTCGCAGGTGTTGTCGAAAGGGACGATAGTTATGGTTTTGTTGGTGCATTGTTGAAGCGTTGAACCCTGGGTCTGCCCTTGTGCCAACAAATGGTTCCATTTCCGGGACCTGAAACTGTGATTGCTGGGAACTGAAGAAAATAAGAAAGTTATGTACGTAGATATGTTGTTGTGGTGCATAGTACTCTACTTGACTTGCAAAGATCTATGCTAAGAAAAGGAGCCTGATATAAAGAAAATAGGTAAGATCTTAAATCTTGGTGCTCTGATAAAGGTAAGATATGTGAAAATTTTTGTTTCAAAAGAATGGATCTAGGTATGTTTGATAGATTTTATCCTAGTCTGAAAACTAGGGCATAGATAGAAGAAGGAAGATATGATATGAATAGATCTGATAGAAGTAGTGATAGATATGTTATTCCTAAGCATAGAAAGAACTATTGGACTAACAAGTGGATGCAGAATCCTAGAAAGAATTTTTTGCAGATCCACCACTATGATCCTAGTGCACAGTACAGGAAAGGTTGGGGATCGTTCAAGAGAAAGAGAGGATTTACTCTTTGTTATAATTGTAGAAGATCAGGACATCTTGCTAAGGAATTCCCTGGTTGAGGTCCTATTTTCCTTTGTTGTGAGGCTACTGGAAATGAAGTTTTAGATTTCCCTAGAATGATTTCTAAAGTTGAAAATATGAACTTGAGACAAGAAGACCACGAGGAAGGTCAAGAGACTAAGAATATTCTCAAGAACTAGAAAGAATCAGAGACTGTATTATTGCAGATAAAAGAAACCCTGAATGATCAAAGAGACATCAATTTATCAGAGGTCTTAAAAGAGAAGGAGCGCATTGAAACAATAGTAGGATACTTCAACATAGACTGTGTCCTGGATAAGGAAATACGGGTGAATATCATGACAGAAAGAACATGGGAAATTTTAAGAAACCCTTCTATGGTTCCTTCATTGGGAAGAATAGGATTGTTTAAAGGGAATATGATAACCCTATGTGGAAGACTTACCCAAATACCTATGCGTTCTCATGGAACTTCGACAGAAGAAGAATTTGAGGTCATTAAGTTTGTTGAGAATAACCCCCCATTTGTTATTTTGATCGGAAAAACTTGGGTTGAGAAAGATTAGATACAAAGGAAACAAGAAGAGGAAGCTCCAAAATAGAAAAAGCAAGAACTAAGAGATTTCATGGCTAGGAGAATAACGCACTTACTGGAAGAATAGGAGGACAAGTCGAAGATACTAAGGACCAGAGACTTGGCTATCGAAGTTGAAAGAATACAGGAAGACTTGAAACCCTTTTCCATATAGGAGAGTAGAGAACCTACCCCAGAAAGAGAAGAGGTATTACCCTCGAACCATATGAAAGACCCTCCATAGTGAGAAGTTACTATGACAAGAGAAGATAAGAACAATAATGGAAAGAGGAAATCAATGACTCAAATCACAAGAAATAAAGCCAGAAAGATCAACAAGAAGAAAGAAAAGTTAGAAAAATTGCAGAAAGTTCCAGAGAGGACTTCGCAGATGAAAGGTTTGCATAACTGGAACTTCGTCGGAATAGTATAACAACGTAGATTTTCACTTCACCACGATGAAGCAATATGACCATTGGAGGATTCCCGACTATTAGAATGATGCTCCATAATGGCTAGAAACGCAGTTATGACCGGAAAGATCGTCATTGGACCATTGAGACTGTGCCATAACTGATGGAATTGCATTGATTGAGGTGTTCCTATCCATTGGAAGAGTCCTTTACAATGTTTTATATTTATCCCATCAAACATTGCACCAAGAACACTTTTTCTCCAATTGTGATTATCCGAGCCCACAAAGAACTAGTTGTTTTTGCGTAGTGCTTATTGAGAGCTTGCCACCCAGTCTATTACATTAAGTATTTTCTCACCGACCTGAGATATATGATCTTGAGCATGCATGTCGAAAGACATTAGCATAGTAGAAAAGTCTATTGAAGATATCCTAATAGACCTCATGGATGAAAAGGTGATGTCCATAGGCATACAAGATTCATGGATGCGAGGATTGGAAGAATCCTTCTTGACTTCGCAACATTAGTCTAGTTGACCCACTGCTGAGAAATGTAGCAAGCATCGTGGTGACTTGGTGAATACGAAGCTCATCCCATCTATCCTACTTGACTATATCCCGCCTTTGGCTGGCGCGGTTAGTCGTGACAGTGTCCCGAGGGACTTCGACTACACCTTGATCACTGCATACATCCTAAAGGGGATACGCGCAATTGGACTACAATTGGGACAGATTATGATGTTGAATATCAGTGACTTCAACTTGGGAGATCGCAAGAACTATGGAATGCTCTCTGCACATACGTATTTGACCAAGACAAAGGGGATGAATTTGAATATCATCCCCCAGTCATGGACCATGGACATCGCAAGATCCACCATCGTGAACGTAATGAAGATACCCCACTTTGGAAGGCATCACGAGGTTAACACATGCGTTAAACTCCTGTTGTTTTTCTTCCATGGCGATTATTTGTGTCTGGACAGACGCATCACCATAGATTTGTCACTGATCCATTGGATCATTGTATTAAGCATGCAAGGACCATACCCATAAGAATTTTATCCAGGGAAGGTTGTAGATCGTGCCCTGACGCAAAGAATCAAAGAAACCTATGGTGATGTGGAGAAGGGGAAGCGAGGCTATAAGGTAGCTTCCATATAGAATGACACAGTGTGCCTAGCCATCTAGTTGATCGTTGGTAAGCTAGTAAGGAAGAATAGACCCACACAGGTCATGCAGTTCATTGTTAACCTCGCGGGAAAGTGCATTGAAGGAATACAAATGAACTGGGTGAGCCACCTCATCAACCAGTTAGAGAAAGACTGTCACAAAGCTCAATATCAGGGCTATGAATTTTGTTTTAGTTGTTTGATGATCCTCATCACCTTCATTTCTTGGGATATGCCGGAAGGAGCAACCTTCCCTGATATTGAGTCATCTGAACCCCTAGCTGGGAATTTCACTACGCTTTGGTACTTGAGCAACATGGTTAATCAATGGAATTCAAACTCGGTGCTCCACACCTATTACCTATAGTTGAAGAGGGATATTGAGTCTTTCCCTCATATGACGCCAAACACCCTACACAGGTTCAGGCATTTGTGAAGTTCTGCATAGATAGACATTTTATTTATATCACTGCGCATAGAGACAAACATAAAGAAGAGCTTGAATCCTAATATAATCTAACCGAGGAGGACACAGAAGAAATAACTAAGGAATGGACCCCAAAGTTTCTTATACCGGTTGACCAGGTAGAACGATCCAACCCCGATCTCATGGGTAGTCCTCTGGTCACTCGTGAAGAATATGATGCACCCAATAGTAGCAAAAGAAAAAAAAGGAAGAGGTATAGGAGATGAATAGCGCATCAGAAAAGACTTCTTCAGATTAACCTTAAGAAGGGGGAGGTGAAGAAGTAGAAAAGGAAGAGAACAATGGGAAACAAGACAATACATACAAGGCAAAGTAACATCACCTAGGGACCCCCTTGATGAAGCTGAGACATCCAAGAAAAGAAAGGTTTCCCCCAAGAAACCTACATCGTGGAAGATGTAAAAAGCCAATAAACCACCATTTCGTACTGTGATAATGGTGGATGACATTGACCTTGTCATTTTTGTTGTGTCAGACACCTTGGAGGATAACTTGTAGTGAAGCGAAGCCAAACAAGAGACAATGTTTGACAGGATTGAAGCAGATATTAAAAGAGTACAACATGATCTCTGTAGAGGTTCATAGTGTCTATTGCGCCGCCACCACCAGAAGGAGTAGAGTTGGGAGATGAGCCTACCCTGCTACACAGATTAGCATACTTGACAGAATCTTGCCTTCGTCGTGTCCAGGAGGAAAAAGAGCAGGCCACAGAGGCCCTGAAGCAAGAAAAAGAGGAATCCATAGAGAAACCTCGACTTTCCCAAAAAGAAAAATAAAACCTCCAGGCAAAGTTTACAGAGGATAAAGCGCAAATCCATAAGGAGAAAGAACATCTACTTGTAGAGAAGATTGGAGTTAAAGAAGGAGTCAGTAGAGAAATTCACTCTGTGATGGGATTAGATCATATGGAAGAACACCCAGTGTAGAGTCAAGTGGGAAAGCTTGTTGAAGCCATTCAGCAGCTCCAACAAAGAGAAGCAGAACTAGAATTACAAGAAGTGTCAAGCACTCTGCAGGAAGTGCGAGACCAAAGGGAAGAAACTGCCTGGAGCGCAGTCCATAGAATTAATGAATTGGCCTTAGAATGAAACCAACTCATTAGTTGAAGTGCGTAGACCTACGAGTTCCTTGTAGAGGAACCTTAAATAAGGACACTGGAGTCACAACTATAGGAGGCAAAGCAGAAGGCAACAATAGTACAAGCACAGTTGAAGCCATTGTCTGCGATCAATAGGATGAAAAGGTCCCAAGAACATTGCATGGTTCATCAACAGGTCCATGTCATCCAGAGTAAAGTCATGGAAGTGACTCAGAAGCTCCAACCAGTGCAAGATGAAGATTTCACACTTTTTGAGGAGATTGAAGGACGAGGTGCAGAACTAGAACAATTGGTGACCACAGTAGAACAATGCTTAGAGGGACCTATGATGAAAAAGGTTCTTCAAGAGTTTTATGAGAAGAAGGCTCTGGTGATGCAACAGGTCAAGGCAACTCGAGCCAAGCTTGAGGCCTTCGAGGCAGAGTTACCCATATCAGAGTGACTTGGGATGAGTCACAAGTGAGTGTTGGCGACCTGTTGGCCCTTGACCAGGTTTTTTGGAAACACTGGTCATGCTTGGCCATTTTTGGGACTTCGATAGGCTGGTCGAAGGAAAAGCGAAGATCACGAGATATCGCCCCCTTTTGTGGGATTTTTGGGTTTAGGATTTATGTAACGGGTATGGGATGTCGACCCATGAGTTTACCCATGCCTTGGCCCCTTTTGTAATGTATAAATAGAAATCTAGGTGATGTAAGTAGGGGGTGCTAAGGATGATATGATGTTAAGTGAAAGCAATGTAAGTAGTTGGTCTATGTGATTGTAAAGGCTTTGTGCATACCGTGTGTTGAGAACTTGCAGATCTGAGTGCAAGTGATTGTAAGGAGGCTTTGTGTTGTGACAAACCTGGGGAAGGAGGATCTTGCGAGGTCCACACAGATCTCATATCCTATGCGGAGTGGGTCTTGTGTCTCTCTGCATTGAATGAAGATAATAAAGAGAAGAAGAGTTGGTGGGAATAGCCCCACGCTGGGGGTGAACCATGTATATATTGTGTTGTGGTTTCTTTGTGCATTATGGTTCTTATGTGATTTATGCTTAGTGTTGTCGCAAGAGTTGACACTAGGCTGTAATAGAGCCAAGCCTTAGCACATTTTTAAAAGAAAAATTTATTTGTTGTTCGGAGCTTGACTTGGGTTGTAGCAAGCCAATCCCTGAAAACTGCTTTAGAGTGTGGTTCTGATCTAATACACTTAGATATGGCTTTCTCAATAAGCAAGGTTTTTTACTGAAAGAATATTCGGTAAACATAGTAAGAAGGCCAGATTTTTTATAAGGCAAAATATTTTAATAAGTTGGGTGGTTGCACAGATTTGAAAAGGGCCTATTGGGCATTGGAGTCAAGTGAAAACCAAAGAAAAGGGATAATGGCAGTGATCATATTACTTGTAGAAAATGAGGCAAAGTAAGTCTATCTTTCAGCAATCGATAATCATGATATGGTAGCAGAAAAGAAAAGGAAAAGACCATCACAGTGAAAGCATCTAATAGGGATGAATTTTCACTACAACTTCAGAGGAAAAAGACTAAAGGTTAATAAATAGGTGCAGAGCACTAATATTGAGTGAATTCTAACCAGCTATCATTGAAACACAACACATATCAACTATGTGTAAGGAGCATGTAAAATGAATTCCAAACAAATTTTAACTCAGTTGATAAAGGAAGAGATAAACAGTATGAATATAAGAAAATAGAGAACATACTGAAAGAAACGATTGTGATGAATTTCACAATATCAAGTGAACATGTCTCTCTTACATTACTCCATTCCAGGTTTTCAAAATATCTCCACATTCAAAAGGAGCCCTCTTCAAAAGAGGATTCTCCCCCACCTCCGTATGCTTATAATGAATGATCCTTTATATGAATTCCCTCTCTCGAGGAGGTTGAATCCTTGTCATAGGATACCTAACTAAAAATGAACTAACTTCAACTAATCACAACAATAATTGAACTAACTTATGTTAAAAGCACAAATAATTCCTAATTTTCAGCGAACTGTTTATAGCAGTGCATGTGATTGATTCGCCTCCATGTGCATGAGTTGTATTAAGGAACACATGTTCCTTATTTGAGGAAACCTCTTATTCATTATCAGCACATTTTTCTCACCCACACTGCCATCCAACAAGAGCAAGAGAGGTGGTCATTCAAAGAGTAAGTGGTTCTACTATGTGTCCTAGTTCTACAGCACCAACCACAACTAATCCTAGCCATTGCTTCAAATTTGGCAAATTGGAAGATGCCCCATACCCAGAATAAAAGAAGCATTGTTGCCCATGCAAAGGTCATATATCTTTTGAAATCAAGACCTGCATGATCTCATAGAATGTGACTGAAACCACTCTTTTAATTCTGCAAGGACAGACAAATGGAACATAAGAAGGAAAAGAAGGCACCCTGTGCCAGCGTGTGGATTCTCCAGTATTAGTTTCTCTACTTTGAGTTATTTGAGTGTTCCTCTTGACTATTTTTGATGTTTTATCTACATTAGAAAGAGACACAATGGATATTCCATCACAAGAAACCTCTGATGCCTGTGCACGATAATGCTGAAAATAAGCTGGTGATAAAATGTGAGGCACCAAATCTTCTGGTATGCAATATGTCATGAAATGATGCTTCCATCCTTTCCTATGAACATAATCTCTAAGAATAGTATTCCCAAATGGAGGCTGTGAAAAAGTAGTACATTTGACCTGAAACTTGTCCTCATCTTTTAATGATAAGAATGATGCAAGGACCCTCAAAATTGTAAGAGTTGCCAACACTGGAACTGCACCGCCAATTCTTTTTTTTTGTGCAAGTCTGTATAGCTCCAGTGCAGTAATACCCTTAGAACGAGCTAAGAAACCCTTGTGTGCAGTAGGTTTGGGTCGACCTTTCTGTACTTCAACTTTTACTTGGTGCAGCTTATTGTCTTTGGATCATTCTTGATTGCAACTTTGTGTCGTACTTCGCTTGTTACAAGTAGCATAACTGGTGTCTTCATGAAATACAGCTCCCAGATTCACAAATATCTATGTGGGATTTGATGCAAGCCAATGTTCGTGTGTGAATACGACTAACATAATCTTATAATTAACAAGAGAAACCCTACCCATCAGCGCGATGATTGGAACCATGATTTCGACCTTTGGGCTTTCGGAGGAAGTGGCATAATGTCATTTTTCAGATGATGGCCAAAATCCCAAAACAAATACATAATAATGTGACTACATTCTCTAGGTTTCCATAGATTGATTTAATTTTTTAAAATGTTAATTCCATATACAATCTAATTCATTAATTCAATCTACGTGATGTACACTATCGTATATCTAGACCATTCCTTGATCATATCTTTGAGAGATTCCCAAAAATTCTCGATGTCATTCATCCTTGAAGGAACCTCGTGCAGTGATTGCGTGCTTCCAATTCTGCAACTAATCATTCTTGTTGTTGGTTTGTTGTATAATTCATAGGCTATGTTTATTGCATCCTTAAAATGCATATCCAGCCATATGATTTTATATGAACTGTCCATTCCATATGTAGGGCCTGCCTGATCATTTTTATCTAATCTGTAGACTTGTCTTTCTCCCTAACTGCACGACCATACTGAATAACTATTGGCTTTCCCTTGAATCTGAAATCATTTGTTAGCTGCAGAACTCGCCTTGCTATGTCTGTATCAGGAAATGTAACAAAAGCTTGTCCCTTCATTCGACCATGCTACATGAGATGGAAGAGTAACTTCTTTCTAGGACTTTGGAACCGAATATATAAAGCTGTTAGGTCTGCTTCTTTTATGTCAGGACAAAGGTTCTTGATATAAAGGACCTATGATAGATAAAATATATGGTCCAAAACCATGATATTGTATAAGAATGAAAACGAAATCCACACCTCTTACATGAGAAGGAATACGAGGTGCATAATTAGCAAATTTGCCACCTCGCATTTCTTAGATCTCATCTTCTGATAGCTTGTTTGATAAAATATCCATTTATGAAATATTGTCTTTGATGAAATTACTTAGGTTTGGTACTTGCCTCGCATTTCTTAGATCTCATCTTCTGATAGCTTGTTTAATAAAATCTCCATTTATGAAATATTGTCTTTGATGAAATTACTTAGGTTTGGTACTTGCAATTGTGCTTTGCATTCTATACTTCTTCCTTTCAAAATCTCACATATGTTTGGAGTCTTATTCAATTCTGCATCAATGTTTTATTGTTCCCAATGTTTTTCTTCAAGGTATGCTTGTAAGTTGAGTACATCAGGAGCTGGACTAGAAAATACTTCTATTGTTGAATGTGTGCATTCCTTCTCATCTTTGCCATGAGAACGGTCCTTAACACGAACTTTCTTCTCAAAAGGCTCTACAAGGCCTTCAGCAATATGATGCAAGTTAGAGATAATTTGGAGTTGAGATCCCTAGTTGATTAATAATCTTGATGCGATCCTCAAACACATTTGGGATGAAGACCCTGAGTAGAGAAATTTCCAACATCTGTTACAACATAGGCTCCATATAGGGATGTTGCTATCCTATAAAGCACTAAGAACAGTAGACCAGGTGCCTGCATCAATAAAGTGACTAGCAAAAACTCTGAACCTCGTCACTTAGCGCCTTGCAGCGATCTGACCAACAGAGGAATTCGACATTTGAGACCAGTGGAGTCACCAAAAAAAGCATGTAGAGTCTATGAACCAAGGAGCCACCAAGTGAACAATCATAGCCAATCGAATGTCTATCCCATGTTCACCATGAGGAGATAGATCCGAACCTTTGTCGTATCCCAGGGAAGATAACTTCGTCCTCCTTCCCCAACAATGACACCAAACAATGTTGTCGCAAGAGTTGACTCTAGGCTATAATAGAGCCAAGCCTTAGCACATTTTTAAAAGAAAAAAATATTTGTTGTTCGGAGCTTGACTTGGGTTGTAGCAAGCCAATCCATGAAAACCACTTTAGAGTGTGTTTCTGACCTAATACACTTAGATATGGCTTTCTCAATAAGCATGGTTTTTTACTCAAAGAATATTCAGTAAACATAGTAAGAAGGCTAGATTTTTTATAAGACAAAATATTTTAATAAGTTGGGTGGTTGCAAAGATTTGAAAAGGGCCTATTGGGCGATGGAGTCAAGTGAAAACCAAAGAAAAGGGATAATGACAGTGATCATATTACTTGCATAAAATGAGGCAAAGTAAGTCTATCTTTCATCAATCGATAATCATGATATGGTAGCAGAAAAGACGAGGAAAAGACCATCACAGTGAAAGCATCTAACGTGGATGAATTTTCACTACAACTTTAGAGGGAAAAGACTAAAGGTTAATAACTAGGTGCAGAGAACTAATCTTGAGTGAATTCTGACCAACTATCATTGAAACACAACACATATCAACTATGTGTAAGGAGCATGTAAAATGAATTCCAAACAAATTTTAACTCAGTCGATAAAGGAAGAGATAAACAATATGAATATAAGAAAACAAAGAACATACTGAAAGAATCGATTGTGATGAATCTCACAATATCAAGTGAACATGTCTCTCATGCATTACTCCATTCCAGGTTTTCAGAATATCTCCACATTCAATAGGAGCCCTCTTCAAAAGAGGTTTCTCCCCCCGGCCGTATGCTTACAATGAATGGTTCTTTATATAAATTCCCTCTCTCAAGGAGGTTGAATCCTTGTCATAGGATACCTAACTGAAAATGAACTAACTTCAACTAATCACAACAATAATTGAACCAACTTATGTTAAAAGCACAAATAATTCCTAATTTTCAGCGAACTGTCTATAGCAGTGCATGCGTTTGATTCGCCTCCATGCGCATGAGTTGTATTAAGGAACACATGTTCCTTATCTGAGGAAACCTCTTATTCGATGTCAACACATTTTTCTCACCCACACTGCCAGCCAACAGGAGCAAGAGAGGTGGTCGTTCAGAGAGTAAGTGGTGTTGCTATATGTCCTAGTTCTATAGCACCAGCCACAACTAATCCTAGCCATTGCTGCAAATTTGGCAAATTGGAAGATGCTACATACCCAGAATCAAAGAAGCATTGTTGCCCATGCAAAGGTCATATATCTTCTAAAATCGAGACCTGTATGATCTCATAGAATGTGACTGAAACCGCTCCTTTAATTCTGCAAGGATAGACAAAAGGAACATAAGAAGGCAAAGAAGGTGTTAAATATATTGTACCCTCAACAGTATAACCGTACACTGCCAGCTGTACTGGACAGTTGTACTTTCTATTTCT
>SNQJ01S0016568.1:15749-43233 GCA_010110895.2 Picea sitchensis | reverse complement strand
TGTACCCTCAACAGTATAACCGTACACTGCCAGCTGTACTGGACAGTTGTACTTTCTATTTCTGTCTTGCTTTGAGCATATATAAGCTCAGCTATTTCCTATTGTTAGGATGACTTCTGAACTTCTTCAGAACTCTTTTGTACTTCTTCATACATTTGAATATACTATTCTTTTCTCTCTGCATTTCTCTTTGCTCCACAATTTATCAGAAGGCACCCTATTCCAGCGTGTGGATTCTCCAATATTAGTTTCTCTACTTTGAGTTCTTTGAGTGTTCCTCTTCACCATTGTTGACGTTTTATCTACATCAGAAAGAGCCACAAGGGATATTCCATCACAAGAAACCTCTGATGCCTGTGGACGATAATGCTGAAAATAAGTTGGTGATAAAATGTGAGGCACCAAATCTTATGGTATGTAATATGTCCTAAAATGATGTTGCCATCCTTTCCTATGAACATAATCTCTAAGAGAAGCATTCCCAACTGGAGGCTGCGAAAAAGTAGTACATTTGACCTGAAACTTGTCCCCATCTTTTGATGATAAGAATGATGCAAGGACCCTCAAAATTGTAAGAGTTGCCAACACTGCAACTGCACCGCCGATTCGTTTTTTTTTGTGCAAGTCTGTACAGCTCCAGTGTAGTAATAGCCTTAGCACGAGCTAAGAAACCCTTGTATGCAGCAGGTTTGGGTCAACCTTTCTGTACTTCATCTTTTACTGAGTGCAGCTTATTGTCTTTGGATCATTCTTGGTCGCAACTTTGTGCCATACTTCCCTCGTTACAAGTAGCATAACTGGTGTCTTCATGAAATACAGCTCCCAGATTCACAAATAGCTATGTGCGATTTGATGCTAGCCAAAGTCCGTGTACAAATACAACTAAAATAATCTTATAATTAACAAACGGAACCCTACCCGTCGGCGCGATGATTGGAACCATGATTTCAGCCTTCGGGCTTTCGGAGGAAGTGGCGTAATGTCGTTTTTCAGATGATTGTCAAAATCCTGAAACAAATACATAATAATGTGACTACATTCTCCACGTTTCCATAGATTGATTTAATTTTTTAAAATGTTAATTCCATTTACAATCTAATTCATTAATCCAATCTATGTGATGTACGGTATCGTAGATCTCGACCGTTCCTTGATCATCTGTTTGAGAGATTCGTGAAAATTCCCGATGCCATTTAGCCTTGAAGGAACCTCGTGCAGTGACTGCGTGCTTCCAATTCTACAACTAATCGTTCTTGTTGTTGGTTTGTTGTATAATTCCTCGGCAATGTTGATTGCATCCTTAAAATGTAGATCCATCCATATGATTTTATATGAACTGTCCATTCCATATGTAGGGCATTCCCGATCATTTTTGTCTAATATGTAGACTTGTCATTCTCCCTAACTGGACGACAATACTGAATAACTATTGGTTTTCCCTTGAATCTGAAACCATTTGTTAACTGCAGAGATCGCCTTGTTGTGTCTGTATCAGGAATTGTAACAAAAGGTTATCCCTTCATTCAACCATGTTGCATGATACGAAAGAGTAACTTCTTTCCAGGACTTTGGAGCCGAATATATAAAACTGCTAGGTCTGCTTCTTTTACGTCAGGACAAAGGTTCTTGATATAAAGGACCTATGCTAGATAAAATAAATGGTCCAAAACCATGATATCATATAAGAATGAAAACGAAATCCACACCTCTTACATGAGAAGGAATACCAAGTGCATAATTAGCAAATTTTCCACCTGGCATTTCTCAGATCTCATCTTCTGATAGCTTGTTTGATAAAATCTCCATTTCTGAAATATTGTCTTCGATGAAATTACTTAGGTTTGGTACTTGCAATTGTGCTTTGCATTCTGTACTTCTTACTTTCAAAATTTCACATACGTTTGGAGGCTTATTCAATTCTACATCAACGTTTTCTTGTTCCCAATGTTTTTCTTCAAGGTATGCTTGTAAGTCTAGAAAATACTTCTGTTGTTGAATGTGTGCATTCCTTCTCAACTTTTCCAAGAGCATGGTCCTTAACACGAAATTTCTTCTCAAAAGGTCCTACAAGGCCTTCAACAATCTGATGCAAGTTAGAGATAATTTGGAGTTGAGATCCCTTGTTGATTAATAAGCTTGATGCGATCCTCAAACACATTTGGGATGAAGACACTGAGTAGAGAAATTTCCAACATCTGTTACAACACTTAGTGTAGAAATATATGTTAGATTCATATGATATAGTAGCTTAGTGCTTAGTGATGTGAATGAATTCTATATCTGATATATTTCTATATGTTAAGTGATTGGATGTGTTAGATTTCGTTGAATATTGCGTTGTTTTTTAATTAGGGTTTTCTCCTTCGAAGTGGATAAGAGTTAAATATTAATGAATGTTAATAGCTGAGTTCTTTGTTAAGTACGGTGATCAAAGATATGTGTCCTAGCTAGGTTGTATACACTTGAGTCCCACAACCACCCTTGGCTCTATTTCGGGTGAGACTTCATGTGCTTTGCAGGTGTTGTCAAAAGGGTCGGTAGTTAGGGTTTTGTTGGTACATTGTTGAAGCGTTGGTCTGCCCATGTGCCAACAATGATCTTCTCCTGAAATTTTCATAATTGTCTTCTGGAAACCATTTGTTGGTTCTGGATTGTCCAATCAATCCTCCAACATCCTCAATTCTATCTCCCATTGAGTGAGCATCTCAATTGTGTGCTCCTCTTCTTCTTATCCTTGGGCAGATTATGATATCGTATCCTTCATCATGATAGTCATTGTTGGCTGTCCTTATTCTTCTGCTACACTTTCATCATGTGCACTGCCCTCTACTTGGTTGTTTTGTAGGAATGTCTTGATCCATCCAATAATCATAATGTTCCTCTAATCCTCCTCTTGGATGGTGAGAGTATTTAACTTCTCATCATCTTCATTCACATGGTCTGCAAATCCACATGAATCTTCACCTATCAACATTCCTTGTTTACCTGAACTCAGTTATGAGCTCCTGAGGATTTCTGATGGTCTCATTTCTTCCCCCCTACCCACCTGGAAATTTGGGACTTCTCTTCTTCCCACCTGGTAATCTATGAGATCAACCGATCCCATCTCATTGCCCACCTGGAAATTTGAACTTTCATCACTGCTCCTCTGGCAGCATATGAGACCTTCCACTGATCTCTTTCTATTTCCCACCTGGAAACTTGAAAGTCCATTTCTTCCCACTTGGCAGTTTATGAGATCTTCATCTGATCTCACCTCCTCCTCATCACTGAGGTGTCTCCCAATTTCTGGTTCACAGATGTGAATATGTTCCTCCTTTGTGTCATTGAGGTTTTCTAATTCCCTCAACCACCTTCTCAACTCTTGTTGCTTCTTTTTGGCCAACAACTTTTGAACAGGCCATTTTGCCTTCCTGTTCAGAGGACATTCATACCTCCAGCGTACATTTTCCTCCTATTGCATCCTCAATGCTAGTCATTCCATCTTTTATTTTATCTCATTGAGCTCCATATCAATCTCTGGATTGTATTTCTTCTTGCAGCCTTCTCTTCAACCACGCTCATGGCCTTCAGTAGCCATTTCCACCTTCTACCTGCTCTCCTGGAAATCATATGGATTACTCTACATTCGAGAGAATCTCCATCTCCTTTTATATGTCACCTGGTTGTTTAAATTTTTGTTGTTGTTCACATGCAACAACCTCCTTAGAGAGCATCAGTAATTTGCTTGCTTTTCACCTGTCATCTATAGGCAAACTTTAACTTTCAATACCATCTAATGTTACCAGGTCATCGCTTTCACCGTCTCTCCCTTTTGTCTTCTGTCTACAAAAAAATAACAGCCTCCTCCTCTTTCTCTTTCACCTGAAATCTATAGAAGAAAATCATCTCTAATACCACCTGGTATCAGAGTATCTTCTTAACCTCCTCTCTGCTACGGAAACAAAAAAAAATATGTTCTTTGATACCACTTGATGCATCCACCCTACTCTCCTAGATTTTTGCGATCTCCCAGTCTCTGGATCTTTCATTGTCCTGAGTCGGATTGACTCTTCGGGTTCCTCTTTGAACCCAATTTAGCTATACTTTTTCCTCTTTTGGCGCAGGTCTTGTGATACCCACACCCTCTTTCTGTGCACTTTGGGTGCTCTTCGCTTCATTGGAGCTAGCCCCTTTCCACTATCCCCTTCTTTGCATGAGTCATCGGGATATGTTTTCACATGACCCCACGATTCCATATTAAAACTCATGCACCTTCAATCCCCCAAAATGTTCTGGGACTGTCGATCTCTCAAACTTGATGGTACCTCTAGATTAACGGTTCATATTTGTCCTCTCCAAATACTACAGACCGAATCTGGTTCATTTGAATCAACGGACGATATCTTTTCGCAATTCCGGACTTCGGAGTTTTGAAGTCTCAAACCCTCACTACCTTCGTGCTCAAATATTTTGAAGTTAAGTATATGCTGCCACACGTCCTCCTCGATCAATGGTTGTGCTTCCACTTTGGGTATTTGGCTTCCTCGTCCATATCAACAATCCAAATTGTTGCCTCCTCAATCAATGATTGATATCCTCTTTGGCTCCTCTAACCTTTCTCCCTCTTATTTATTTTTATCTGGAGTCCTATATCTGGTGCCATGTGTCCTCCTTCACATCGACGTCTCTTGTCATTTTTGGGACTTTGGCCTTTGGTGTTCTCAAATCTCAACAACCACAAATCTCCGAAGTAAAATATTCTGGAGTGTTGGATCTTCTGACACCTTTCCTCTCTTGATCAAACGAGTGTTCAATGCCTGTCTAATGGGGTGAATATATGTACTCCACGTGTCCCTTCACAGATCAACGACCCACATTCTTCCTTTGGGATCAACGACCCTTAATCATTTCAGCCTTCGACGCTTCAAAACTTTCTGAAATTTCTTTCCATAAAAACCTCGGAGTGTAATCCTCCTAAGTTTACAATTTAGTGACACTTGTCCTCTTCCATATCGATGGATATCATTCATTTTTTATTTTTAGGCTTCAACGATGTCATATGATGCAGGAGCATCGCTCCACCTCAACAATGTGCCAGCATGCCAACACACATACGCACAATGGAGAAAGGGAGTGGCACCGACCCTCCCAATTTTAAATTTTAAATATGATCCTATACGGATTTCATTTTGTAAGGTTGATAAATGCTAGGTCATGCCTTTGTACAGGTAGTGGATAGGGTTTCCTTAAATGGTTACCTGTGGAAAGTCCAGATCATAGTCATATCTGGATAAACATTTATGTAATGAGTCGTAGAGGTATGGTGTCGTAACTGAGATAGTGATAGCACTAAGGTAGTAGAGAGGATAAGCTCGTAGAGCCATCTTTTGTAAACAAGAACAAAAACTTGAGAAAGAGATCTCGAGTAGAGAGGTCTTAGAAGTAGAACTCAGGATAGAGTTAGATTAGGAGAACTTGAGAGAAATGAAACTCTGTTACAGTCCAGTTTTTGTAAACATCTGTATAGACACACAAAGATAATAGAAAATCATTTTTTCCTGCATATCATGTGTTTATGTATTTGTATTCATTTTTATGTTTTTATATGTCGTTCATGTTGTCAATGCGTGAACTAGTGAAGTATTGTATGAGTTTCAATTGTTTCTCATATTAGAGTTTTCGAGTGCAAGGAGTGCACATTGTCTGCAAGGAGTACGTTGACAGAGATGAGTTAACCTCAGGAAAGCTTAGGAGAGATATCATTGAACCTTCACCAATAGAAGTGCAAGGAGTGCACAGGAAGAACTCTGTAGTCAATTCGGAAGGAAACAAAGTTACTGAACACTCTGTAAGGAGGAGCTCTGCAAGGTGTGCATCGAGCAAGGAGAACGCCAAGAGGGAGAGAATAATTTATTTTCAAGAAATCCTTCGGATGTGAGTTTGACGAAATCCCAGAAATGCAAGGTGTGCATGGGAGATATAAACCTTTGAAGGGGAAAATCTCAGAAGAGATAATGCAAAGAGTCCATAGGAGACAGACTTATTCTAAGTCCTAAATCTCAAAAGGGATACTGCTTTCAAAGGTGAAGACGAGATCGAGGAATCTGATTCGTAAGAGGAGCAAAGGTCAAAACCTTTGAAGACTGACGAAATATTCTAAGACAGGAGAAATCAAAAGCTCAGGAGGAGGAGCAACATCAACCATTGGATTGGTTGTAAGGAGAAGCCTGGTCCATTGGATCAGTGCCTAGCGAACAAGGATAGTGCAAGAGAAGAGAACAAATCTCATCCATTGGATTTAAGCGTAGAGGGTCAAACATCATTGGATATGGGAAGAAGTGAACGATCTTTACCTCTTTGTGTACACATAGGAGAGAGGACGTGCTAAAGAGTCGAAGTCCTAAAAAGCATTTGAGACCGACAATCAACTAGAAGGACACGTGGTACAAATATATTGATTTCAGATGGAAACACTCTGGGAAGAATGAACACACAGAGAATTTGAAACTTTCGAAGCTCGAAGAGATGAAGGGATGAAATGAATATGGATCGTTATATTCAGAGGGAATACATGTCAATGGTTCATGAGATCCATAAGGAGGTGGAGGTGTAACATTGAAACACCCAAACGCCGAACAGTCGAAGAGCTGAGGGTCATCGATCTGTAGAGGGGACACTTGTCACCATATCACAAGCTCCGGGGAAATTTACATTAGAGTTTCAGTTTGAGATTTGAAACTACCAAATCGTAAAGCCCAAAGAGAAACTGAGTTGTAAGATATAGAAAGGGAACACGTGGCGAAAGATCGTGAATAATGGGTGAAGTCATTCTAGGAGAACATGAAGGAGAAAGGTTTGACATCATCGAAGCCCAAACAACTAAAGTGAATGATAACCATTGATCTGGAAGAGGGCAGGTGTCACCAGATTGTGGACTTCGGAGGATTGCACTCCGGGGTTTTATGGAAAGAAGTTTCAAAAAGTTCTGAAGTGTCGAAGGCAAAAATTATTAAGGGTCGTTGATCCCAAAGGAATAACACGGGTCATTGATCTGTGAAGGGACATGTGGAGGGCTGAGATTGACCCTGTTAGACATCCATTGAACAACCATTGGATTAAGAGAGGACAAGTTTTAGAAGATCTATCACTTTGAAAGATTTCAATTTGGAGATTTGTGGTTTTTGAGATTAGAGAACGATGAAGGTCGAAGTCCCGAAAATGATGAGAGTCGTCGATACGAAGGAGGACACACAGTGCCAGATCTAGGACTCCAGAGAAAAATAAAGAAGGGGGAGAAAGGTATGAAGAGACGAAGAGGATATCGATCGTTGATCGAGGAGGAAATAATTTGGATTGTTGATCTGGATGAGGAAGCCAAAGAATTGAAGAGGAAGCAGATTCGTTGATCAATGATGATGTGTGGTAGCAAATTGTTAACTCTAGAATATTTGAGTATGGAGGTAGAAAGGGTTTGAGTCTTCAAAACTCTGAAGTCGGTAATCATGAAAAGATCTCGTACATTGATTCAGAGGAAGTGGATTTGGTCTGTAGGATTTGGAGAGGACAGATATGAACCGTCAATCCAGAGGTACCATCAAGATCGGGAGATTGATGGTCCCGAAACATTTCGTGGGATTGAAGGTCCATGAGTTTTAATAGGGAATCATGGTGTCACACGAGAATGTAGACTGAGGACTCGTGCGAGGAAGGGGCTAGCGAATGTGAAATGAAGAGTGCCTAGAGTGCGTAGACAGAGGGTGCGAGTATAGAAAGACTTGCACCAAAAGAGGAAAAAGGGACCTGTGTATAGTTAAATTGGGTTCAAAGAGGAACCCAAAGAGTCAATCCGACTCAGGACAAGGAAAGATCTAGAGACCGGGAGGTCATAGAACCCAAGGAGAGTAGGGGGGCTGCATCAGAAGGGTATATATTCATTCAACCCTTTCATTATCAAAAATTTCCAAAGTATGAATACTTCATTTGACAAGAGTAAATTAGACATATACTTCATAAAAATAATTAGTCAAAAAAATATAGTCCTTCCAATTTTACCATAAAGCTTCAAGGTCCTCATAAAGCTTGAATATCCTCATTTACCATTCTATGGAAATTTGGTAATGTTGATGGTGGAATGTTTTCATTTTCATTGTTGTTGTTGGATCCAAAATAGGAAATAGAAACTTGTATTCCACATTTGATGCTTTCTATAGTGGGAAAAACCCTCCACAGACTACACAAAGGGCCTAAAGTGTAGGCAGAGATAACTGTCTAAAGTCTCCTACTTTTTATCACTATCCCAACATTACCCCACATTCATACATAAAAGATAAGAGAGAGGGATCTAGTAGGCCTACCCTAAACTCTGCATTTAGTGTCGATCCCTTTGTGCTTGGTTGTTTCCTGACTGCAAATCTCCTACCAAGGCTGACCTGCATTTCATCAAAAGACAAAAAAGAAACTACAAGCATGCATTCTACATATGGAATAGTGGGTTAGACATCGTAAACAAGAAATGTAAACAAATCATATAATTTTAAGACATCATTTGGCGGGACGAAAAAAGTACTTTTTTCTATTAATCTCACTAAAGTCGCTTACAACATGAGACGGACATTGCTCCTCGAACTTGGTCCTGGTCTCCTCTTCACCATGCACCAACTGCTTCCACGTATTCTTCTCCTCTTGAGTTCTCTCTTAGGGAAATGTTAAGGGCTTTACAATTGGGGCAAAGGGGTATTGATAAAATGGGCAGAGTTTCTTTGCTTGTGTGCTTCTCCTTGCAATGGGACACAAACCCCTTCTTTTATAGGCCAAAAGGGATAGTAATGGTTGGGGTGACTAGATATGGGCATTCAAACGGTTAAGTAACAGCCTAGAAACTAGTATCCTATGCAAATTTCCACATTTCGCGATATTTTGTGAGTGTACGCGAGTTGTAGTGGCTCAACAAGCATGTGTACGTGGGCAGTAATGGTGCAAGGCACGTACACCTTCAAAATGATGGTTTTTTGAAGAGTTGGTCAAATAATGGATTGGTAAAGCTAGCAAGTTAGATGGCCTGATGTCAATTGTAATTTAGGGTTATAACAGATAGCCCCTAATGTGTGAGGTTAGAAGAGCATCTAATGGCCGAAATACATTACAAATATTCACCATTGTATGATGCGAGTGAGCCCAAGGACCAGAGTTCAAGAGGTACCATCTGCAAAAATAACAATTTGTCTCACTGAGGTGGGCATATGTAACACCCTATTTCCCCAAGTTTGTAAAAATAACTGGACTGGCCAAGAACTATGACAAACTCATAAATGTGAATGTGTGATGTGAATGGACCTTGTGTAAAAGGTCGATGAATGTGAATAATATTATGAATATAAATATATATATATATATTGCAAGAATGCTGAGAGGGAATATGCTGAAAAAGAGACCACGATGGCTGGAGAAATGCGGTGGAAGGCACCTAGAATGGTGGCATTAACTTCCACCGAAAACAATACCGTATTTGGACTTCACTGGCCCAGAGAACCAAGAGAAGCTCGCTGGCCCCGAATTAAATGTCTCGGAGGCTGGTAGGTAGATGGATCCTCAAGAATTAATGAGGGATAGGGGGGTGAACCGCCCATCCGTAGAGCCGTCAGGCCTGACCAGTATGAGAGAAATCACGCCACACGCAACCTTGCAAGAGGATAAGGTGTGAGGGAGAAGCAATTGGGGGTAGACGTGAGGGGAGGAAGAGAACTCTAGAGATATGCATAGTGAGTGATAGAAGAGAAGGGGGAGAGTAACCCTCATTCTCATTCACTGGAAAACTGAGACACAGTTTCTCATCATCGTGGTCTCAGCTCGGGGGTGGCTAGTTGTAAATCCTATCAGAATAGATGAGCCTGCAGTTGGGTGGAAACAAGCACCCCTTTCAGCAGTTGCACTTGCTTCTAGTGTTATTGCTGATAAGTTTTTTACATCTTGCACCTTGAATTCATGTGTTGACATATATGCTCATAAACTGTGAAATTGTGAATGATTACAGTATAAGAATCTTTGTGCAGTGTTTTGATAAGAAATGGTAGATGTATGCTTGTAAAATAAAAACCACGCATGGCTTATGTTGATAGATAAATTTATTTATGCGTAAGTTGAACCAAGTTAGTCTTCCAGTTCATTCTCGGGAATTTGTTTCCCCTTATCTGTCTCTAGGAATGCCCTAGAATAGATCTCTCCACAAAGATACCCTTCTTGGATAAGTTTACCAAGAACCTGGAAAAAGGACTTGAATGCGCAAGTCTTAGCAACCCTGTACGAGGAAGAATGATCCTCTTGAAATCCCAAAGTAGCAGCGTAGGGATAAGTATCGATCGACGAACGAGATCCCGTCAGAAGATCTGCAGTCATTCACAACCGTTAGATTGGAGGAAGAAACAAGGGTGTTACATGCCTTACCCATTTTCTTTTATCTTCGTGAGTAGCGAGGAAATTGGGACCGTAGATCCCCAAGGTCTGTGGGAGTATTTGGACCATTGGTTTTTCCACGTCCAAAGAGTATTGGGAGAGTACACGGTGTAGGAAAGGTATAAGCCATCGGATATTAGCTAGAAAACCCAATAGCCATTGGATCTGTTAGGCGATGTAGGAGGGTTAAGCCCTCATGAACAGGGGTGAAAGTCCCAAAAGAAAAGTTGGTACATGACATGGGACAGATCTGAGTCGTCAGATCTTAGCTAGAAAACCCGATAGCCGTTGGATCTATTAGGAGATGCAGGAGGGTTAAGCCCTCATGAATAGGGGCGAAAGTCCCAAAAGAGGAGTCAGTACAAAGTGTGGGAAAGATATGAGTTGTCAGATATTAGTTAGAAAACCCAACAGCCATTGGATCTGCTAGGAGACGCATGAGGGTTAAGCCCTCATGAACAAGGGCGAAAGTCCCGAGAGAGGAGTCGGTATCGAGGATTCAGAGTTCGGGAGTTCAGGAGTCCCAATGAAAAGAGATCGGGACACTCCATGGTGAAAGTCCTGATATAGATCTAGACCATCCATCCGTGAAGGACACGTGGCAGAGATTGAGAGTCCATCGGTATTTCGAATACTGGGGATTCGAGTTGACAAAGGATTTGTGTCACTGGGGGTCACAAGTCACGAGATCGTGAAATAATCTAGACCGTCCATCCATGGAGGACATGTGGCGGAGATCGAGAGTCCATCCGTATTTTGGATACCGGGGATTTGAGTTGACAAAGTATTTGTGTCACTGGGAGTCGCGAAATCCCACTTACCGAAACCCTGAATCAGTTTAAGTGTGAATAAGTTTGAGAAGGGAGGGATTTGATCGTGACCATTAATCATCCCGAAGATATCATGATCGTTGATCTTGGTTGAATTTCATCATCATCCATCAGAGGGACACATGGCTTCCGGTCGACGTTTCGGCGTTTCAGCATCCGGGAAACCAGAGGGCTAGAAAACCTTGCCCCCGCAATTCGCGAAATCCTGAAATGGCGAAGAGGTATGAATGAGGTTAAGGAAAGTCAAAATTTGATCGTGACCATTGATCATCCCGAAAATATCACGACCGTTGATCTTGGCTGAGGGTCACCACCATCCATTGGAGGGACACGTGGCTACCGGTCGACGTTTCGGCATCCGGGAAACCAGAGGGCTAGAAAACCTTGCTCCCACGATTTGTGAAATCCCGATGCCCAAAATCTCGATATGCACTATAGTGGAGAGGAGAAGTACCGAAAGAATCAGGACCATCCATCAGAGGAGACGCGTGGTGAGCGGTCAGAGTTTTGGGAAAAGTCTCGAAATCCCATGGACCGTTTGATCCACACTCTTAAGAGCCGTCAATCTCTTACACGAATTTCCATAATGGAATTCAAAGATTTACATGATAAGGAGTCTTGGAGTCATTGCATTTTGAACTCCCGAGTATCGAAACCCTGAAAGGATCCATACCGTTGGATCAGGGGAGGCTTACAACCGTTGATCTCCCTTCAGAGGTAAACTTGGGAGACTTCGTGGTTTTCAGGGATTTGAATGGGAAAGGAAGAAGTTATGCATCATGATTTCCCGAATCGCGAAAGTCCGGTAAGGGATTTTCCAGTTTAAGCGTGTGGTCATGGAACGTGGTCACGAGGAAAAGACCCAAATAGGAAACTTGTACTCGCCAGCCCTTTTGGGGTTCGGCACTTCGTTGTGTCAGGGTTTGCAGAGTCGAAAGACTCGACGCTCTGGTAGTGCTGAGTCACAAAGAATGAAAGGATGCCATAGTTTTTCAACCTGTGGTTGTGACCCGCGATCTTATGGAAACAGACGAGGGAAGAGCTAGCTTAGGCTAGACCTCCGTAGATCTTTTAGGGTTCTGATCGTTGAGAAATCGATGAAAAATTCAATTTCCATAGTGGGTATGTGACAACATACCCATGCTCGGTATTAATTTAGGGTTATAATAGATGCCCTCTAATGTGTGAGGTTAGAAGAGAATATGATGGCCGAAATACATTACAAATATTCATCAACATATGAAGCGAGTGAGCCCAGAGTCTAGAGTTCGGGAGGTGCCATCTACAAAATAATAATTTGTCTCACCAAGGCAGGCATACCCATGCTCAGGATAAAATAAAATCATGGTTTCCAATCAAATACACTGCAGATCCATGTCATATAACTATATAAAGTGTACCTGCAAGCAATACACAACGGATCTACATCTCAAAATAAAAAAGATATACATGTATAGTATCCATTTTTAAGAATCCAATGACGCCTGATGTCTGGAGATGAGGCCTTCAGAGCTCGAGCAACAACCTCAAAATATTCAAAACTTGGGTAGGAGTGTAATATGAGTGTATGACTTCACTACCCAGAGGTCTTCGACGACTTGTCGGTAACAGACAAGAGGATCTTGATGCTCATGCACAGAACTTCATTGATTTTGAGAAAGGACTTAATTGGTATTTTGGGATGGTCGGACATGAGGACAAGAGACAAACTGTAGAAGGTTCAACTCAAGTTTAGTAATACTTCCCTTGGAAAAATGGAAGGATGTTCTTTGTCCAATGGTGACTCATTGTGTTGTCAACAAAAATAAAATACTTTTCCCTTCCTCTTTTTGGGGTATATTTGATTTTTTTGTCTTTTTCAATAATTTTGGGAAGCTTGAAAAAGAATAAAGATTGCTACGTTACAACGGAGGATTGAGTGTCATAGACATACTAGTTCCAAGTGCAAGGAAAACAGTGATGCTCAGATCAAGGGGACATATGCAGGAAACGTACACTCGGGAAAAATTCTCCATGGGTCAAGGTGTCAAGACGTAGAGGCAAAGTGCTACAAGGCTTGCGTATAAGGCATGCTTTATATGGTTCAGTTGAGAGAAACATGGATCTGACATTAGGCGAAAGACGCAGGAATACAAATGTGATTAATAAGACACAATGATAACGTCCTTTGATGTGATTTTAACGAGCCCAGAGAAGGTAAGCTCAACGATTTTTCATTTTTAGAGAGTCTGAAAAAGTGTAAAAGGAGACTCGACTGGGGTACCTTTTTCGAAGGTAGTCTAGTCGGTTCTAAAAAGGGGTAAACTAGCACCGAACAGACGTCTATTCAAAAACATTTTAATGAGTGTGAAAAAGACAATATCACTCGGCAATATTTTCATTTTTAAGGAGTCCGAAAAGAGCTTAACTATGGACTCTGTTAGGGATGTTCTTCTAGACCAATTTAACAAGTGTGAAGAAACAAGGTCACTTGACTATCTTTTCAATTTTAGGGAGTTTGAAAAGAGCTTAACTATGGACTTCATGGGGATTCCTTTTTTGTAAATTTTAGTCCCTCAGGCCCAAAAAGGGGTTAAATATATACTTGAGAATACTCTTCTAGAGAACTGAGGCTCCTAGAGTATACCTTTGTTCATACTTTTGACCATCCAAACTGGAAAAGAGGTAAACTACCGCCGGACAGAAGGGCCTTCAAATTTAATTTTAACGAGCGTGAAGGGCAACAAGATCACTCAACAATATTTTCATATTTAGAGGGTCTGAAAAGGGCTTAAAAGAAGACCCCTTGTGTTTTGGGAGTCTTGAGGGTGAGGTCAAGAGTGATAATGAATCATGCAAATGAGGCTCATACTCGTAATCAGGAAAAACTAATAAGGAATCCTGAGCCTACAGTCATTAGTGATGGCATGGACACCAAAATGCAACCAAGATCTACTTAGGGCATCCATGTGAAGGTAGGCTCTACCACTAAATTATGACACTTATAGAGCAAGAGTGAGGGTTCCATGTTGCAATTTGGTGGGATCAATCCTATGGAAAAGTGGAAAAGACAACGAGGTGCAACAAGTGGAGGTGGAAACCTAACTTACATGCATAAAGTTGAAAAAATGACTTTTTACCAAAAGACCTTTAAAATGACCCAACTCTCCAAAATGTTTCCCAATACCCAAAGTAACACTTATCGTAACATTCCATAAGAAACTCATGAACCATACTAATTATTTTTAAGTTTAGAAAAAATGACAAAAGGGTTTGAAAAAATGACAAAAAGTGCCAAAAAAGTCTATAAATAGAAGTTTGGTAGCTCATTATCACTATTACGAATTGAGAATTGACCAAAAGTAAAAAAAAACCCCTTTGTCAAAAGAGTTGATTATAGGAGCTTCAGTGGATAAAATGAACTTCTGCTTGGACCAAGTAAGTATAAATTAGCCCCTCCTTCATTTCCATTCCTCCTTTTTGTATTTATTTTTGTTTTTTGGGGGGGCATCGACCTTTAAAAGGGTCGGCCCTGCGTATATGCGAGCTGTCCAAGAACAACCCGCATGTGCGTGCAGGCAGAAGAGAAATTTCCCACCTGTACATGCGACTGTCCTTAATACAACCCGCGTACACCCTCAATAAGTGGGAAAAAAAGGAATGAAAGAGTTAACTCTCCATTTTTTTTGTGTTTACAGGATGTATGTTCATTGGAGAGAGAGGGAACATGAGGAATTTGATTTTTTGGTCTCAGAAGACCCCATTGTTGTCATTGTATTAGAAAAATGTGGGTTGCTAAAATTCTTCTAGTGTCCGTTCATGAGGGTACAACCCAAGATGGTAAATTCCTTAGTAGATTACGGGCACCCGAATGTGGAGGCATTCATTCTCAAGGGACAGTTGTTGAATCCGACAACTGAGGACATCTATTCTCTGACTAGCCTCTCAAGGAGAGGGGAACCAGTCAACTTGTTCACTTTCCCCCCCCCAGGCCACACAACATCGAGGAGTTGATTGGACTCCATTGTGAGGTTGGTAATGAGAAAGTAGGCTCTTAGGTGCTTATTGATAAGATCAACAACCTACGCCTGAAAGAGATTGTTCTACTCATTTGGAGGATCACTGGCTTCATAGATTTGCATCAGGCTTCCTGGGCGCACATGCATTGTGCATTTCATTGCTTAAATGCACAATTTTTTTACTGGAGCACAACCATGCTAACATTCATGAAGAGACAGTTGACATATTGTCGAGTGCAGGTGCATAGGAACTTCAGTTTTGGGACCGTTTTGTGCTCTTTCTTATTTGAGAGGTTACCCAAAATTAGTCCTTGAGAGACTGTATGAGGGCATGAGGCCACTCTCCCGGCACTATGCATATGGGTGGCATTGTTTCCATGACAGGGGGGAGGGAGGGCCATGGAGGCCTTCAATGACAATTTTTTTGATTGGTGGTCTCGGTAGATTTCGACAATAGAGGAATACCCTTATGTTGGGATCGACTTTTCCAGGGACCCTGACATGGTCGTACCTCCTAGAGTAGAGTGAGGAGAGTTAGGTATGCTTTTTTTTTCAAAGTTATTTAATTTTTTTTTTTTTTTGTATATCATTTTTTTTTGTACCAGAGCATCTGACAAGTATGTATCCGTTATGTGCAGATGTGGGACCAGTGCATCCAACAGATTTCATGAGGACCAAGCGGCGTCCTCGACCAGAGGCAAGACCAACAACATCAGGGGGGGCTCCAACCAAAGAGGCTATTAGAGTTTTGAAATGGGTGGAGGGGAACCTTACCGCTCTCACTCGCATAATCCCAATGGAAGAGATCAAGGATCTGCCACCATCGAAGCAACCTCATGTAGTTGGGGTGCCATGGACCTGGGTCCATATTTTTCGGCATTTGGCGAACGTTTTTGTTCACTACGACAAGGCCAATAGGCCCTGCCCTTAGCTAGGATGGACTACTTACATGCCAAGAGCACCTTTTGTATATTTTTGAGGGCATAAGCCCCGTGACTCTGACTGGACATATTTGTGAGGAACTTGTGCCCACCCATATGTACTTTGATATTTTTTGATATATATATGGATCTTTTTCATCTTTTTTATGTCTTATGGATTAAATCTATTTTACAAATGTATTTACATGTGAGTGTGTGTGATTTTGCTTACATGTGTGCAACATTCCAATCTAATATATGATTAGCTAGAATATATGTGATTTGATTCAATCTCCTAGGAAGATAGATATACGTAATGTAATCAAAGATTCGTTATAAGAGACATACCCTAAGGAATCGTCGATGTAGAGTCAGATCATGAATGTGGTAAACCCTATTTAACTGGGACACAACTAGCTAAGCATCTAAGTAGACCCGAAGGTGAGAGATACCATGTGACAAAGTGTCACGAAGAAACTCGAGAACTATGTTGTACTTGGTGACATTGTTTTTGGCATCACCTAAACAGATACCTCCTGAAGATAGCAACTGGCCCTGAGGGGTGAAAATCACCCAAGCCGCGGAAGCAAGCCTTCGAGTGTACTGGCTAGTGTTGTCCGCAAACCCAACGAACACCTCTGATTCACTTTACATATGCCACAGTGAAAAATATGACATCAAAAATGATACATCCATAAAACCAAAAGAAAAAAACTAAAATAACAATGTACAAGCACTATACATATGTTACAAGAAGTCACCCAAGGCGACCCACCTATGAGTAATACTTCTTGAGGTAGAGCCCATTTCTAGGCTTCACCAAAGAATTTCCCTCAAAATCCACTAGACAATAAGAACCCTTATTTAGAACCTCCTTCATGATGAAAGTTCTGAAACACATGGGTTTGAACTTGCTTTCCCCTAGGGGGTCCTTATCTTGGTCATAGACTAGCACAAGGTCTCCTTCAGATAAAATCCGAGGATGAACGGACCAATCATACTGACACTTGACTTTATTTTTGTGAGCCTCATTAGCCAAGGCTGCATCTCAACGCTGCTCAAGATATAATAAATTCTATTCAAGCAATGAAGTGTCTGGCAATAACTATACTTCCAACTTTAGAGAGGGGATCTGACACTCTATAGGCAAGACTGCTTCCATCTCGTAAAAGAGTTGAAAAGGTGAGAAATCGGTTGCAGTATTAACAAATGTTCAATAGGCCCATAATGTCGAGTACAACATCAAATGCCAATTTGACCTAGCCGAATTGATCATTCACTGTAAAATAGTCTTTATGGATTTATTCACAGCTTCCACCTGAACATTCACTTGTGGGTAGTAGGGTGATGAATGTTCTTGCCTCAACCCAAGATTTGATGTTAACTCAGACATCATTTTGTTCTGAAAGTGGCTGCCATGGTCAGTGACAATCTCTCTCAAGATTTCAAACCTTTCTATTATCTGGTTAAACAAAAAGAGAGTTGTAGTCTTTCCATCATCTTTAATGTTGGCATAGCTTCGACCCACTTTGTGTAGTAGTATACTTCTACGATGATATAATGGTGCCCTGTTGCAGAAGTATGGTTTCATGTAGCATAATCAATCCCCCACTTGGTGAAGGGACCAATTGTGATGATAGGAAACATGGGAGTGGGGTGTGCCCTCATCTTTTGAGAGAATATCTAACATGGGTGGCACTTTTTGACCGATTCAACACAATCTTTGATTAATGTCGGCCAAAAGTAACCAGCGTGTAGAATATTTTGGGTTGTTTCCAACCCAGACATATGACCACCACATGCTCTAGTTTGGCAATCGTTAAGCATGATTTTTTCTTCTTCATGGGTGAGACACCAACGAAGAATCTACACCTTGATGATACAGAGTGTCCTCGAGTATGAGATAGTTTTTGGCCTCATGTCATATACAATGACGCTCATCATAAGAAGTAGAGGTAAGGAACTTCAAACTCTGGAGATAGACTAGTATATCTCTGTACCAGGGGTCCAAAGACATGATCAGAAACATGTCTCCTTTGATAGGTGACTCTTCGGGTATAACATCACCTGATTCGAATGGAAGTTCCGAAATGATTTCCGCAAAGACCAATGAATTTTTGGATTTCGTCGAAACAAAATCCAAGTCGAATTCCTAGAGGATAACTATCCATCTACTGATCTTTCTGCCAATTACATGTCATGTCAACATGTATTGAAATGGATTCACAGCAGAAATGACATAGGTTTTGCGAAACACGATGTAGTGACGGAACCATTGGACAGCATGAACTACTAGCAACACAAGTTTTTTAATGTGGGAATAATTGAGTTCTAGTCCAACCAAACCTCATCTCAGGTAATAAATCACATATTCTGAGAGAAAATCATCCTTCTGAACCAAACCATATCGATGGTCGACTCCGCAACATCTAAGTACAATAAGAAATATTTATTAATTGGGTGGTCGAAGCAGAGGGGTAGACGTGAGGGTGCATTTAAATGCTTCAAAAGAGTGTTGAACGGATTTGTCCCAATGGAAAGGAACATCATTCTTCAATAAATGCATGAAACCCTTTTTGATATCGGCATAGTTCACGATGAAACATCATAAAAAGATCACTTTTTCCTGTAGACTCTGAAGCTAAGGGATTTTGCATGGGGGAGGCAACTGAACTATCTCCTCAACCTTTAGAGGATCAACCATGATCCCTGTTGTTGAAAAACTGAAACCAAGCAAACGACCCGATGTGATGCAAAAAATGCATTTGTTTGGATTCAAGCGGATCCGGTAGTAGCGACATTGCTCAAAGATAAGTCAAATATGTGTAGGATGATCAAATATATTGCGATATCATGACGCTAAATTATCAATATAGGCCTCGAATCTATGTTTGAGGTCGTGGAAACCAAAAGACATGGCCCGCTGAAACGTAGCTCCAACATTTTTCAGACCAAAAGGCATCTTATGATAAGAGAATGTACCCCACAGACAGATGAAATCAGTTTTGTGTTGGTCTTCAGGCTTGATATGTATTTGATTGTATCCTGAAAAAACATCCATGAAAGAAAAGGCTTCACAACCTACACATTCATCAACTATCTGATCAATAAATGGCGGGGGAAATTGTCTTTTGGACAGGCCTTGCTCAAATCATGGAAGTTCATACATACACGAATCATACCCTATTTTTTATTGTCTAGAACGAGATTTGACATCCATTGAGTCAATTTGATTGGGTAGATGAAACCATCTTGGAGTAGTTTCTCTACTTCAGCCTTATTAGATGCTTATTTCCTAGGATTGATTGGACAAAGCCTCTGCTGGACCAACTTAGCATCAGGATATGTCATGATTTCATGTTCGATGATTCTTGGATCTATTCCTAGCATTTCCTCATAAGACTAGGCAAACATGTCATGAAATTCCTTAAATAAATCTATGTAGATTTGAATCTCCTTGGGGGAGCAGTCTACTCCAACGAAGATATTCTCCACGTCACCAGGGATTCTGGAGATATCGATAGGTATCGTTTGAGGAATGTTTTCCATATTTCCTTCAGTATAAACAACGTTAGTAGACAAAGGATTGATAGGACAATCCTTATCTCCAGTCATAGTCAAAGTGAATTTACCTTCTTCAATTCTTCTTAACTCTGGGAGGAAGTAAGATGGGTTATGAAGATCATCCCAGGGTCTGTTCGGACTAGTCATTGCCTCAATAATTTCCTCATCTGAGGGAAAGACTAAGTCTAAAGAATCAGTATCAGCGAGGGAACCTTGAGCCCATATAGGCTCAAGAATCGGATCTAACTCTCGTGTCGGAGTCAGATCGGAGTCTGCGAAAGCTTGATAGACTATAGAGTACGGAACTTCTATCGTGGACAAAGGAATGACCATGCTATGGTTCCCTATCCCTTCCATCATGGGTTATGGGGAAGGAAGAGTCCATGGATCATTAAAGTAAGTCATGCGAAACCATGTGATTTGAAATATTTCGGCCCTAGGCTGGTCAGGGACAGCCGACATGTAATGGACATTTTCGGTTGGAGGCGGGTAATCGAAAGTACCCATCAAAGGTGGGCACAAACCAACCCCTACATTGATGATGTCGGGTTGAGGGTTATCAATCATTGGGACTGTGGATACCCCCGATGAAGGGTCAAGACATGAGAATGATAACTGATCAAGGGTCACAATCTGACCCTTGTGTGGAAACAACAAGATCCGAAAAACTTTCATGACCACTTCCTACATAGTGTAGGTCAAACTCCTTCCTAACAAGAGATTATAGCCGAGAGGCGCATCGACCACTTCAACTTCGACGCACACGGTCTTCCCTCCTAACTGCACAAGAAAAGAGGGGATGATTCCATGTGGTCAAAACAAATGACCATCGAAAGAGGTAAGAAGGGTAGGTGATGGAGACAAAATGGGTTGGTCGATGGCCTTCCAACACGCCAAAGACATCACACATGTCAAGGCTCCCTCAAAAACCACCATGTGGAAAGTGTTATGAGTAAACTCTTTCATGGTGTAAGCCACTACTATCTGAAATTCTACGTGGCAAGGAAGACGTGGTTTTAAGTCGATAATATCAAGCATGATCATTCCCAGATTACAAGTCTCATCAGATCCTAAGGAAGCTAACAGAGCCTTTCTCTCGGAAGGGCATCTCTGGAGGACTTCCAAATCTAACATCGCACGAGGGGTTTGTGACAAATCCTCCACCATAGAGTAGTTCTGGGAAGCCCTTGCATTTGGGTTGTGAGAAACTTTCTTGAACGCACCTTTGGGGATGCATGTCATTGATTCACCTAATGTCTTCTCAATCTGGAGAGGAAGAGATGGGTTTTTTACTTCTTTACCCTTCTTAGGGGTGTTTTTCATTCCATAGTCATGTGTCCTATTTTTTATGTCAATGCTACCTTTAATCATGTACACATTCATGGACAAAGGATTACTCGAATATGGAGGGGGTCCTTGACTGGCCCCTTCCACACTTGAATAGGCTTGAGCTAAATTTTTCCCATGCGGAAATGGATTCGTTAACATGGAAGGCGACTATTGTTCCAATAACTTCTGGGCCTACACAAGCCAAGGGCACTGGTGAGTCAGATGGGCTTCCTTTCAAATATTACAAGGATACTTCAACATTTTATTTTTAGTGTTTCCCTCGCCAGCATTATTGATAGGTTTATTGTCCCCCTTACCCTTCTTTCATTGTTCTTCTTTCCATGAGGTTGTTGGGTGCCCTTTGGGTTTGTCAATTTCACACTATGTACATCTGACGTTTGAGTAGGGGGAGAAGCCGAACCAGTGGTCTGGGTGGTCATTGCCTATTGTATTGCCAATTGATGCAATTGATTTGACAACTAATCAACAGGCTTCGTTTGTACTGAAACTACAATTCCATGGGCATGTGGTCCAGATCTCTGTCTGTTCTTGTCAAGTATCGACCGTGGTGCATCTAGTAAAACTTTGTAAAGTAAACTAGACTGAGAGTAAATAAGTTCTAGTTGTTGGGCTCTCATTATCGCTTCTTCCTCTGAAAAGACCCCCGAAGTTGTGACGTCTTTGGATAACTGAGGTACCAAGGACTTAAGGAACCACTCTAGCAGGAATGATGGTGGGATTGGCACTTTTATCAAACTCTTCCAGCGTCTCCATTTTTGGATGTGATCTGAGATATGGTCCTCTTTTGTCTGATCAAAGTTGGCCAACAATTCGGTGGTGGCATCGTATCTCACAGGTAATTGGAAATGGTTTAAGAAATCCATTGCCAATTTTCCGAAGGAAGAGTATCTTGAGTGGTCGAGCTCAATGTAACATTTCACTCAACTCCCAATGAGAGTGCATTGAAACAAACACAATTGGATGGTGTCGTCTCTCAAATAATTGGACGAGCACCATAAATGGAAGGTAGTCACATGATCGCCTGGATGTTCGTTAGGATTGGCCTCAAACTTTGGTATGTCTGAAGGCAAATTGGTCAGCATGGGGGGCCAACACATATTTTGATAGATGGGGTCATTTAATAACCTTTTCAAGTCTTGCAAGTGCAGAGTTTCCAGAAATGGTAATTTGGGTTGTTGATTGTAAGCAGGGAAAAAGGAGCCTGGAGTTTGGTTGGCACCAAGTTGCCAGAAAAAGTTAGGTTGCTGGCCAAGGCTCTAGTAATAACCATGGTTGTGACTAGCATACAAATTCTACGCTTGTTAATACATCATGGGTTGACTCCCGTAATAGGACGTAAAGGGTTGGGATTGCATCGCATTCCAAGGATTTTGGGAAGGGTTGCCCCCTGTCGATCCGACGAGCATATGTGTTGAGCCTTGCCAGGGGTTCCATTAGATATGTAAGGGTTTTCTCCCGGTCAGCATCCCTGACGAGGGAACTGATCCCTGCCATGGATTCCAAGGTCCTTGTGAGGAAGGAATTCCTAAGCTTTCCCCTTGTGCAGGAATAGTACCCTGTACAATATGTTGTTGTCCATAACTAGGTTTTCCCTCGGCTGAGATGACAACTGACAAGAAAGCATTGTTACCAAATGTGTTGAACAAAGAGAACAATGTCAAACCTACTAGCATGTTATAAGTAGGAATTCCTTTAATACCTTCTCCAAACAAACTATAGTTTATGTTCGGCCTGGCGGAGTGCTAGTGGGCATCGCCGAGCGAAGGGGATGAAGGATTTATATGACCCCCTCCATAAGGGAAATATTTATAGGGAGATGAAGTGCCCTCCATGGATCCTTGCAGAGGAGAATTGGAGATCCCTACCCTGAGACCTAATGTCTATAGAGTGGAGTGGGAAAAGACAATGCTCGTACCGAAGCTAGGCCTCCCGTATGAGAACGGAGGGGCTGTCACACTTTGGGTGAACGAAGTAGTCATCACTGCCATAGAAAGAATCAGAAGATTCCCCAAGGTAGAGGTAGTCGAGACCATAGTGGTCTGGACTAACGATAGTTGGTTAGGAGGCAAAACACCCCCTCTAGTGACAACTGTAGAGGAAATATGAGTATTCCCTAAAGAAGTAACAACATTTGTTTCCATCGTTGCTTGTGACACTACCTGACGCTCATAAGTTTGAAACTGTACAATAATGGGCATCAATAGATCAGTGATTGGAGGGTTATACAGACCAAGATCTTGTGCTCCGAGGTCAGAAATGATTGGTTCCTATGGAATCAAATGTTCTCCTCTCGAATATGAGTCGGGCATGGTTTCCTGTAACCCGGTCGCCTCAAAAGACCCTTGCTGGTCTAGTTTTCGCCTTAGCGGTGGTAGGGTGGCTCGAGATCAACCGACGGGAGGCCCAAAAGCCTTCGCGTCTGATGGAGATCCTGATCCTCCATAGTGATAGAAGATCAATGACACAATAGGGATTTCTATAATGAGGTAAGACAAGAAGATCACTAGCTAGTTGGAAGAATAGTTACAATAGCCAACACTAGAGAAACTTACCTGTGCAAGTGAAAGTCGAATACGGAAGCACCCTCTGGGTATACTCTGTAAAGTATAGCTCGATGTCTACCCTAGGTACCATGGTATACCCCTACAGTCACTTTTGTAAGTCAGTAAGATAAAGGCAACTAGGTTGCCAACGCGTGAACAGTCACCAGGCGGGTATAGTCGATAGTCAGGTGGACCACAATGAGCAGGGTATCAAGCCCGAAACCTATCAAGGGTATCGAAATCAAGTGTTCTAGAATATGACTGAGGACCTCAAATGGATTCAGGACCCACGAAGCTCTGTGGCAAATGCGATCAACGGAATCCCAAGATAAGCCCTCTATATGTGTTCCCCACTACGCTTGGTACGAATTTTGAGGGTTTATATCCACTACCTTTCTGCACGCAACCTTGTTTTTAGCCCCTGTGTTAGAGGGGGGTCCCAGATAAATTTCATGGTTACTGGACTTTCAAGCACTCCCTAGCTCAGACTCTTATGTTTTTTTTTGTAGCCTTGAAGAGTTACCTCTCCAATCCTAAATCAAGGCTCTAGCTTAGAATAAATTGATGAACCCTTCAAACACAAGGTCTAATAAATTTTAATTAGGTATTAATTTTAGTGTCTATATTAAGTCAAAAGGAATGAAAGTGAAACCAGTGATGTTCCTTAAGAGATGAAACAAAATATCATACGATGATACTGGAAACAAAAGTACTTCTTTCTTCACAAATAAATATTTGTGAATGAAAATTATTTCATCAAACTTTTCGTAACTACTTTTCTTAGATCTTTGAAAATAAAAATTAAAACAAGATTTCGCTCGACTACGAGCTACATAATTTCCTAATCACTCAATTAAAGAACTTAAGAAAACTTTATTTTTCCTTGGTAAACAAAGCAACTAACCTAAACTACTTTACCAAACAAAGTAATGAAAGAATTTTTATTTTTTTATTGTTACTTTCTTCAAAACAAGAAATTTGAAAATGAATTCTTTTCTTTTCTTTCAAAGTAAAAAAGGGGAAAATGACGAAAAGACAAGGCCAAGAAATGGCTTTTTGCCCAATCACAGATCCTAGGGAACCACTGACAATACCAAACAAGCATATCCAAGCAGACTCACCAACTTGTCTAAAAACCCTATTAAAGAAAACACAAGAAATATTTTGATGAAAAGAAAGCTATGTTAACGTCATACCTAGGCTACAAACTTCTATAATAGAGACCAGAGATAGATCAAGAAGACCCCTGAGAAGTATGACTTCTGACAGGGAAGATGATGACTGCCTCTTCTTTGCAAAAGATCTTCTCAACATAGGCACACTACTGTCACTTCGGCATCTAGAGTATGCATGTGGATTGTCCAAAGGTAGGGCATATATGCATGCGTGTAGGCACACTACAAGCCACGTACACCTCTGTAACTCCTCAAAAAATGAAAAAAACAATAGCCCATCACAGGAAGGGAGTATTGGTATGGAAGACAACCATCCCTCAAAGATACAAAAGCTTACAGAAACTCAAAAATAATGAATAAATTGATTCAAAGCGCCCTAAATGAAATATCCCCAAAGACCTTAGAGGCATCCTGTAATGATCCCAAGCCATTATGCAAGGATCATCACTGTTTTGGTGTCTTTTTAAAACTTTTTCCGAGTGAGGTATTTCATCAAACACTTTGTTGATCTACCTTTTAGATGTGTTTATATGTGTGTATCCAGCAAATAACAGAAAGATATAACCATGGAACATACCTCAACCATATGCAATAAGATAGACAAGCCAAAACATCTCAATTCTTCTTTATTCATAAAATAGAGAAACCTACTACAATGAAGATGTCGATATGGAATGCTCAACAGATGGCCAAGAAGATAGAAAATAGATAAGATCTTCTACAAAATGCTCCCGCTAATACAAAATATGCCTCCAAAGGATGAATAAGAAATGAAGATCAATACAAGTAGATCTGAATGCCAAACTCTCCAGCTGAAGAATTCCACGCTCCAATAGAAGGTTGAAACCCCCAATAACTCGGCTCTGCTTCCAAAAGTGTCCAATCACCCTAATAAATATGCCAACTGATAGATCGGGTGATGGTAAGAACAACCCAGGTGACCGAATCTCCAATGTCCCTCTCAATCTCTGTAGATCTGAAATCCCCCACTGAATGGTGCACCCCACTGGATGACTGAAACCCTAGATAATTCGACCCTACTGAAGGAGGCCTCAAAATGCTCTGAAACTCTCCATAAATATAGATCGGGACACTGCAAGTCACTAGGTAAAGTCTCAGGGTCACATTTGAAGTGTAACCCCTCTAAACGGACTAGATCTGGATCTCAAAAACGCCCTCCTTCTCTTCAATTCGCCCCACTGCTCAAGAAATAATCTCAGCCATAAAACTATTTCAAAAAGCACTAGATATGATGTCCAAGGCCCTGGAATGAAAACCCAAGTGATAGAATCCTCAATGGCCCTGCCAATCTCCTACAACGAATCTCTCTCCAAAGATGGTGCGCCCCTCTTGCTGGAATCCCTCAACTGGTGCGACCTCTCTCTATCTACACATGAAACTGATGTATAATCCTCCTGCAACTGAGTAGATCTATAACTAGAACGGTGTGGGAGAGTATTGCATCTCCGAGACCAAGCTTGGGACAAGATAGGTGGAATCTTTCACCACTGAATCGTCCTCTAGGGTTTGTTATGTCAAAACCTTCAAAACCCCCAAGAGATGGGCTCACTAGCTAAAGCCAGATATCAAACTGATAAACATACATGAATGGATGAGAAGAGGCCCTTTCCTTTCCTTTATACTTTTTGGCTCACCTTGTCNNTTTTACCTTTGAAAAGCTCCTTATCTCTCCTTGTGGCTTCCCTGGCCACTGAAAGTCACTTCTAGCCATCCCATCCTATAGTGTTTCTCCTCCCGATTCCAATGAGCTATTACACTGAGAGGTTCCTCCAAGTAATGTGCCCAAAATGACCTCTTTAGTGAATTTCATTGACTTATAGCTCAAAATAGTCAAAATCATGGAAATTGTTGGAATGCAACGAAACCAAAGACAACCTGTGCAGAATGGTTCATAATGATGGAATATGATCATCAATGCAAGCTGGACCCCACAATGCCTCTCAAATACCCCTGTACGCACTCTAGCACCCATCTAGCTACTTTGGTCATCATAAATCTCTGCCCTCTGATGATGTCCCAAAGTGGGGGCATTACATTCCTCCCTGCTAGAAAACTGCTTGTCCTCAAGCAATACCCAAATCCCCTGAAGTAAAATACTAGGATCCCATGTCCACCTGTGGGATACATAGTAGAACCCATCCAACGATGAAGAATAGCACACTCTACCCACTGGATCCCATATCAGGAAGTGAACTGCAATACTCTGTGAAGAACAGTCCTGGAAGATATCAACCCTGTGAACCTCTTGCACCTGACCCATGGCCTCATCTCGGAATGAGTCCATACTCCAAATCTCTACCAATATCCACATGGTCTCCATCAACTGCACATGATGATGCTAGAATGAGGTACTGCAATATCTCTGTGAGGCACCCTCAAGCGTTGTGCTAAATGGAAAGTTAGAATAACTTTCCCCTGCAATGGTCTACTCTCCCATGTCGGTCAATGAACTGCTCAATCCTACAATACCTGGGTCCCATGCTAACCTCTGTCGACGATTCTCCTGCTGACACTGCACTACTCTGTCCACAACTGTCTGTCCCCTGCATACATAAAGGATCCTCCTCGTCGGGATCCTCAAGCTGAAATACCTGTGACCACCGAACCTCCTGCCCACAAACTATATCGACATAGACACCTTTGTAGAAGAAG
>SNQJ01S0016567.1:55894-74994 GCA_010110895.2 Picea sitchensis | reverse complement strand
CAGTTACAGGTTATGTTTTGTGTATGTGTGTGTAGAAGGTCATTTTGGAGGATTGATTGCTGAATACATTCCGTAACTAGAGTACTTTCCTACAAAACTGTTGAAATTTATTCTTCGGGGTTATTTCACAGATGGAAGTATTTCAATAGGGTGGTTTAGTATCAAGACTCTTCTTCGGGGGTGTCAAGAATCTTTGATCCTACAAATTCATCAAAGATGGTCAGAAGCATTTTTTTATCTTAAATGAGTCGAGAGGGAATCTTGAAGTTGTGGAGAAGAAAGAGCATAAACCGAGAGATTTTAGAGTGGGTGAGAGTGCTGATGAAGACCAGATTAGACAGAGATCTATGTTGTAATTTGAGAATTGTAATATGTGGTTTATTTGTAATGTAATCATTAAGGGAGGGTGTTAGAATTAATGATTAATTTGGAGTTGGTTTTGGTTTGTTGGAGTTGTTGAGATATTCTCTCAACCTCCATAACTAAGTTTAGAATAAGTTGGATCTGACTCCAACTATATATATGTGTTGTAATTGAGATTCAAAGTAATAAAAAAACTGTTCTTTGTGTGTTATTCCTGTGCAATGGCTGCTCTTCCAAATTCCAAGTTGAGAAACATCATGGGCGGAAGAAATGAAAATTCTCTTACACGTCTCAAGGCCATTTGTATTTCCGCAGTTTTAGCAGTCATGCAATGCAAAGTGTTCGCTATCTCCATTTCAAACTCACCTTTTGATCCTTCGATGTTTGTAGAGTTTTTGTTTGCACAAACCTAGAAATGCAGTGATCTGTTTGATGGGCATTTCTGTATTGCATGGTTTGTTCGGGGAGCATGTCCTTGGATATGAGTTGCATGGAGTGTGTTCCTGATATGCAATTGCCATTGCGAAGGCGATGGAAGAAAAGATTTGCTGCAATACAGGTTACACAGTGAGCATCTCAGCTTTGGCTGGAAGATATCTTGGAAGTTGAAAACCTGGCCTATCTCAAGACTACTGCATCTGAGGACCACAATTTGGATAACATATTTTCTTTTGATTTTCAGTAGTGTTGTTGTATGCACTTGAAGAATTTCCCATTTTTAATTGGAAAAAAGACCACGAATTTGCATAGAATTAAAAATGTTTAAGAAACTAGAAGAGACATGCCAAGGTCGTTGGGTGTAAGAACGAAGTTTGCAGAAATAAATTCAATGAAAAAAAAATACAATTTGGATAGGGGATGTCCATACGACCATTACATAGAAACCGTTCACAGAGGTAAGGGTAAATACAATGAATTTACATAGTTTGCAGATACGAATTTACACTGTCTGTAGAGGTAAAAGTCAGTCGTTTAAGTGTTGTAGATGCAAGGCTAGAGTGGCCATTATTGAATGAGGAACATGCAAAAATAAAATTGCTAGTAAAGGATATTTACACAGTTAACTTATCCATTTAAAGTTATAGATGCAATCGATAAAGTATAATTTTTTTTTTTTTCATCCATTACAGAATTATAAGAGTCGCTTTAACATTTTTACAGCAGTTACACAATTATAATCGCCGAAGTAAATACATTAAAAAAAACCATTCAATCCAACAAGATCCAAACACAGATTGAAGTTAAATATTTTTCATCTCAGAATACCACTATAAAAATGTTGACAACAGTAAGAGAATGCCAGGGCTCTAAGGATAACTCATCGAAGGGATCGCATGGATTCTATCAGTTCGGGGTCAGAACATAAACAACAAGGAAGAAAGATAATCCAAACACAGAGGCCATGCTGAAGGATGCAAGTCAACAATTTGGCAAGCACATCCACAGAGGTAGATGGCTGATAGGTTCACCTTTGCTTCACCATCCTCGCACAGGAAAGTAGGGCATTGAGATCCATAGGTATTTTAATGCTAATGCGATGACCGTAGATTAGGCTCCTGGCCGACTACACAGGTGAGGACTGGTGAGCTAGGAATGAAGGATAAACAACCTCAAGGTCACAATCAACACACAGGGAAGTCACGGCATGCGAGAAAACAAGGCCATAGGAGATGAAAACCAATGAGCTAGGCTAAGAAAAATTTCAGATATCAATCTAAACATCCAATCTACTTACATAATCAACATGCATATCCAATCATAAAACCTACAACAATCTACCATTCAAACGAAGAAAGCATATCGTTGCCTGTTCACCCGCTCTGAATGACTTCCCACGCACTCCGTGCAGCTCCCGCTCGCCGACAATCAAGACTTCACCGATACCTCCCAACCAATGTTAGGGGTAATCTTCTTCCCCGTTAGCCCCACGAGCCACAAAGGGGCCACACACACACTATCCAAAAATTTCATCTATCTCCCAGCTCACCTCGCAAGGCCAAGCTACCACTCCTCTCTAAGCTGGGTATCCAAACTCCCACAAGTAAATGAGTCAAGTCAATATTTTTGCAGTGTAACATTACATAAATAGAAGATCCCCCTCCCCCTTCTCCTTCCTTCATTATATAGAATTTCACACTTCATTTCTTTCCTAAGATCTCATTTAATTAAAAATTTTAAAATAAATTCCTAAAAATTCTTCTCCGTACAAGTGTCACCCATCCCCTACATTCCTCTATTATTTAATTTCTTTAATTAATTAATTATTTTATTTCCCTCACCCACCTAGAGTTACTCCTAGAATCACTCCTAGGTGTCCCCAAATTCCCTTACAGGTTTTAAAGGCTTTCCCTATTATGAAGTTGCTAATTCAGTTTAAAATTAGAAGGCTCTTAAATGGTAGATTCTTTACTAAGTTGACTTTCTGCTTTTTCCCTTAAGTTCCACTTTCCCTTTTTATGTTACTTCGTTTCCCTAGTTTCCCTTTTTTTTTAATTTTCCCTCTTTTCCCTTTTTTACTTAGAACTCAAAAAGGCAGGAGTGGAATTTAACCCCGTTTCCCTTTTATCATTAAATTAGTATATTTTAAATTATCAAAAAGATAAAACAATTAATTCCCTCTTTACATTTTGTAATGACAGATTTTATTTTTTTATGAATAAATTAATTTCTTACTCCCTTCATGTTACAAGATTTTATGAAGATCATAATTATCATTCAAGTTGTTTTTATTTTAATGAATATTATTTATTTAATTAATTATTATTATTATTTTTAAAGGTAAACTAAATTTTACGACTAGCGTAATTTAGACTTAGACCTTAGATTTTGTACTGGGCGACAATTAATTAGGGAATTGTTTTAAAAGTTTATTAACACGTTAATTGTCCTAAGGCCATCTAGGTTCATCCCTCTATCATCAAGAACACGACATGCCCTTTAGGACGCACTAGGTGCTCCAAGGGTGCCACTCCCCTCGTTTGTTCCCTTGCACGACATGTCCTTCAGGACGCACTACGTGCTCCAAGGGTGCCACTCGCCTTTTCTGTTCCCTTACGTGACATGCTCTTTAGGACACACTATGTCCTCCAAGGGTGCCACTCGCCTCTTGACTGATTTGGTAGACATCAATAACCCCTGGAGTCAACATTCTGCTTGGTGAACTTATGGGAGACTAAGGGCCTCTAAGGAATAAGGCCCCCGCCTTATTGCGCACCTCTTAGAATCATCGTGAGCAATTGTTGCAGTCTTCCCTCATGGCATTGTGGGTCCTCTTGAACTAGGTAATCATTAACCTACAGTTCGAGCCACGACGGAAGTGCTACTAGGTTGTGGTAGGGATTTTGTCCACACCTCTCCCTCAACATCTCTTGTAGTCATGTGTGGCCCCTTTACTCCATATGTGAGTCTGGTCGGCAAGCTATCATCAGCCTACATCATCAACAAATCATGTCAGAACATATCCACATCATATCATCTAGTTAGATGCACTAATATCACAGTAAAACAATCAAACCCCAATGGCACACTCCCTGACGCGATCCAGAGTCTAAGGGGTTCCATTGATGCCCCTGCATCCTCAAGGTCCAAAAACCTGCACACTCAGTAAAACTGAGTCAATAGCACCTGTCTATGTCAATGTAGTAAAACAATATGTCATAACCCATAACACCTCATAATCAAAATCAAAAGTTTTAATAGAATAATAATCCGGATCACTTGCGAGCAAGTGTCCTCAAAGAATAAGTTAGCTCAGTGTGCCAGAGCGGGATGTTACATACACCCCCTCTTGGTCTAAACTTCGTCCTGAAGTATCACAATATATATGCCCAAATAAAGTGTGTCACAGTATCATATGTCTACCTACCAAACAAAAATGGAAACTGTTTGCCCATATCATATGCAACCTCCCAGGTCACCGAGTGTGGACTATAATTGTCCCACTGGACTTTGACTTGATCTACCGTTCGACATTGTAGTTGTCGGATGTTATAATCTAAGATGCAGACTGGCTCATCCGTGAATGCTCCCTCGTCCTATACCTGCAAGGAAATCATGGCAATAACATGTGTAGGATCACTAATATGATGTCTCAAAACAGATACATGAAAATCATCGTGCATACTCCTCAAAGAATCAGGTAAGGCTAGTTGATAGGCCACGGGACCCTTTCTCTCCACAATCTCGAAAGGTCCCAAGAACCTAGGAGAGAGTTTATCTCCCTTCCCAAACTTGATCGAACTCTTATGCGGTTTAACCTGGAAGAAGACTCGATCGCCGACCTCGTAACTACGGTCGACATGGTGTGCATCGACATAACTCTTCTGTTGATCCTGCACTTCTTTTATCCTTTGTCTTATTGTTTGAATTTGCTCTTCCATTACTTGGATCGCTTCTGGTCCCACCAGGACCCTATCCTCAAGCCAATCCCAACTCAAAGGCATGCGACACGGTTGCCCGTAAAGAAACTCGAAAGGCACCATCTTAATGGTGATCTGGTAACTGTTGTTGTAAGTGAATTCTACCAGTGCTAAAAATTCCTCCCAACACTTTTGTTGGTCCATCATGTACATGCGCAACATGTCCTCTAAGGTTTGGTTCATTCGTTCGGTCTTCCCGTCAGTCTCCGGGTGATATGCGGTACTAAAGCTAAGTTGGGTTCCCAAGGCCTCTTGGAAACTTGTCCAAAATCATCCAATAAACACCGATCCTCAATCAGATATAATCCTCTTAGGCATGCCATGCAGCCTCACAATCTCACTAATGAAAACTATAGCTATGTCAAGTGCCTGATACATTGTACACACAGGAATAAAGTGAGCACTCTTTGTCAGAGTGTCTACTACTATGAAAATCGATTCATGTCTTGCCGTCAGTGGCAATACAACAATAAAGTCCATCGAAATAACTTCCCATTTCGATTCTGGAATAGCATGTGGTTGTAGTAATCCTGCTGGGTGTCTATGTTCAGCCTTTACTTGCTGACATTCTAGACATCTGGCCACATAGTTGACTATATATTCCTTCATTCCCTTCCAAAAGAATAAGGGTTTAAGGTCTGCCCTCATCTTCGTGACTCCTGGGTGAGCCATGTAAACTACTCTATGAGCCTTCCTCAGGATCAACATCCTCAACTCGTCGTTCAACAGTATGTAGATCCGACCTTTAAACCTCAATAAACCATCACTATCAAATGAAACTCCTTCAAATCATCGTACCATCATTGTGTTTTGTCCAATAAAACCCTTCACCTCTTTGTACCAGTCATCGTCACCGAAGAGGTAACACCGAAAAGATGTGTGGTCTCCGACTCAATGCATCCACCACTTGGTTCACTATTCCTTTTATGTAAGTAATCTCGAAGTCATACTCGCTAAGCAATTCTGAGCAATGTTATTGTCACGCGTTCAGGTCGCTTTGCGTAAAGATGTGTTGTAGTCCACAATGGTCAGTCTTTAGTTCAAATTTTCGTCCAACAAGGTTGTGTCTCCAAACCTTCAAGGCATATACGATGGCTAATAACTCCAAATTGTGTGTCGTGTAGTTCTCCTCATGCCTTTTCAGTTTCCTCGAAATGTAAGCAATCACTCGTCGATCTTGCATCAAGATCTCGCCTAAGCCTTCCTTGGATGCGTCAGTGCATACCAAGAATTCCATGTCCATGTCCGGGACCTTTAGTATTGGTGTTGTTGTCAACAATTCCTTGAGCCTCTGAAATGCTTCCACACATTTCTTGGTCCATACAAACTTCTTGTTCTTCTTCTGCAACTCCATAATAGGACTTGCTAACTTCGAAAATCCCTCGACGAACCGTCAATAGTATCCTGCTAAACCCATAAAGCTGTGCACTTCCGGGGCATTTGTCGGCGCAAGACATTCCATGATAGCCTGGACCTTTGATGGATCCATGACGATGCCTTCACCAGAGATGACATGCCCTAAGTAGTGAATCTTTGATTGATAAAATGAGCATTTAGACAACTTCCCATACAATTTATGCTCTCACAAACACTGTAGTACCAAGCGTAAGTGCTCGTCATGCTCCTCCATCGTCCGAGAGTAATCAAAATATCATCAATGAACACTTGGACAAACTTGTCCAGGTACTCGTGGAACACCCCATTCATCAAACTCATAAATACCCCTGGGGCGTTTGTCAGTCCAAACGGTAAAACATTGAACTCATAATGTCCAAACCTCATCTTAAAGGTGGTATTAGGAACGTCATCCTCCTTGATCCGTAACTGGTGATACCCTGATCACAAATCGATCTTGGAAAACACCGTCACACCCTTCATTTGATCGAACAGATCATCAATTCTCAGAAAGGGATACTGATTCTTGATCGTGGCCTTGTTCCATGGACGGTAGTCAATGAAAAGCCTCCACGATCCATCCTTCTTTCGTATGAAAATAACATTTGCACCCCACGGTGACACACTAGGACGTATCAGTCCCAGGTATAGAAACTCATTCAGTTGGATTTTCAACTCTTGTAACTCCGGGGTCGACATCCAATAAGGCGTTCTTGCTATTAGTTCAGTCCCCGGTTTCAGGTCTATTGTAAACTCCAACTCTCTCTCTGACGGCATGCCAGGTAACTCCTCTGGAAATATGTTCGCAAACTCTTTCACCAACGGAAAGTGTTCTAGACCTTCCGCTACTCCCTTCTCGTTTAACGCAAGGATCACATAAAGCTTGCAGCCCTTGCTCATGCTCTTCCAAAGTTGCAAGGAAGAGATGAACCTTAGGGAAACTCCTTAGCTCCGTCCTACAATCGAATGTCTTTGTTCCTCGTCATCGACCAAGCTCAATCGTTTTGTCTTATAGTTGAGTATCGCCTCATTCGATTCCAACCAGTCCATAGAAATCATGACATCATAAGATCCTAGGATCATGACGTATAGGTTGGCCTTTGTGACAAACTCTCCCAGGTTAAGGACACAACCTGTAACCTTTCCTCCAACCTTCTATTTGGCTCCCAAAGCCATCTCTACGAAGCTAAACTTGTCTTGTTCGATTGCCTTTACCTTAATCCTTTTTAGCGCTGCACCCGAAATGAAACTCTTGGTACCGCCAAGATCTATCAAAATGCTAAGGGTCTGGTCAGCGACAATACTTTTCATCTCAAGCACAGTCTACTGGTGCTCTTCCTGGAGGTTATTCATTGCTACATGAATCCGATGGGCCTTGCCCATATCTCCCATGGTCGTGGGTCCGACTGATCTGGACGCTCTATTCCTCTCCATAGGGTAGTCATGCTAGTAATGTGGCTCCCCACACGTCCAACACCCCTTCTTCGGCCCAGTAGTCCTGGTACCCAAAGTAGAAAATGATGGCCCACCAGCCTGGAACCTTGGTTTGTTCTGCTGAACGGGCCTAAACTGTTGTTGCTGCGTTTGACGTTGCTGCTGATGCTGTGGTCCCTGATAAGGTGTCCACTGTTGAGGCGTCAGTCACCGAGGTGTAGTGAAAGTGGATCCCCTCTGGAAGCCACGATATCCCGGCGTATGTCTCACTGGTGTCTGATGCCGCTATGCTCCAGATGAAACCTGCCCTGCTGGTCTCGCTGGAGTCCTGGTCTGACTCCCACTGATAAGGTCTTCCTCTGCTATGAGGGCGTTCTGGACGACATCATGCAAGGTTTGAGGCATCAAAATCATAACCTTTGCACGTAGGCTTCCCTTAAGGCCGAACACAAACATGTTGACCTTAAGTTTCTCAGTGTTAAGGTGTGGAGCATACCGGAGCAACTCCATAAAACGTGCCTCGTATTCAGGCACCGTACGACCTCCCTGTCGTAAGGCATTGAACTCATTGAGCTGATGATCAATAAATTCCTCTAAAAGTTACCTCTCTCGGAACTGTTCCTCGAACATTTCCCATGACACGTCTTCGACGACCATGTTCAGCTGCGGTAGGAGCATCTTCCAAAATAGAAGAGTGCTCCCCTTCAGTCGAAAGACCACCATGTGGACCTTCATGTTGGAGGTATAATCGCGAAGTGCGAAGCACATTGCCATATTCTCCAACCATGCCTCAGCAGCTGCGCCGTCCGAGGCACCCAAAAACTCAAGAAATTTGACCTTCTCGAGTTCATGGTGAATGCTACCAGTACCGGCCAGAGCGCGTTGTGGAACCTCAGTGGGTGTCGGCTCCTTGGCCTCATCTTTGTCCAAATGACTGATCAATGCCTTGGATATGCGCTGAAAAGATCTCATCATTTCGACTACATCACCCACTGCTATCTTCTCCTGTCTGCGAACCTGCTCGTCTCCCTGGGGTTTAGACCCATCGGGAGTGGATGCTACTGGAGGCGTCGCACCTCCTCCCCTAGCACCCCATCGTTTTCCTCCATGGCGTCCTCTAACCATGATTACCTGCACGCACACAAGCCAACTCGATCAACAACAGTATAATTAAATCATATCAACGAAAGCTGTAGCGATCCCAAGTCGTGGGTTGAACCTGGCTCTTATACCTTATGTAACATCCCTGCCATTGTTACAACAATGAGACTCACATAACAAGTGCAATTTTTTTTTTTTTGTGCGTGCGTGTGTACAAGGGTAATAAGGACATTATACTCTATGTCACAACACGACAACCAACAAGGCACATGAAACTCACGCAACAACAACATGACGACCAAACATAGAAGCAATATACGACATTCAATCGATGAAAATAAGAATGACTACCCGCCCTTCCTACTCTGCAATGGTTAGGACCTCCAGGACACATAAGCAATGCTCAAGCCTAGGTTCCCATCGATTTTGACCATTTAAGGTCTCAGGGCTGACAATTGTTCTAAGGAACAAGGAGGTGTCTACATCCCACCCAACACAAGCAAGCCAAACTAAATATGCTAAGTCAACCACATCAACGATGATTAATGCACGATAGTGTTCTATCAATCAATCACACATCACATAAATTCCAAGGTGCAAGAGAATTGATTACTAAATCCATCATAAAATGACATAAGTTCGTGCACAAATTCTATTATAAACTTACAATTCGATCATAAGTTGACATCTCCTAATGGCGCAAGAGTAATCTACTTGATTTTAAAAACGCTAAGAAAACAATTACATAATCTACCTTGCTTTTCATTTATTCATGACACAATGCAACTATCAAATTAATTCAAGGCACAAGTGAATTAAGAGCTACCTAACCATGATTTCAACATTCTCCAATCAAACTTTAATCATTATACATTCCAATTGGGCATTCAATTTTATCCAAATCTCAACCTACTAGCCATTAACATTAATTGAACATTACTAAAATAAGGTAGCTTTCTATTATTAAACACTAACTAAAACAAAGTAAATTGTTGTTATAGCCATTAACATTAATTGAACATTACTAAAATAAGTAGCTTTCTATTATTAAACACTAACTAAAACAAAGTAAATTGTTTTTATGGAACATTGGATTGATTGCTATTATAAAATACTAACTAAAACAAAGTAGATTGCTGTTATGAAACATTACATTGATTGCTATTATAAAACACTAACTAAAAAAAGTAGATTGCTGTTAATTGTAAAGAACCTCCCGTTTCATCATGACATCAAGCCGCAATTTTCCCTGAGTGTTCTATTTTTAGGTTTTTCTTTTTTTTCGAAGTAGTTTTAAATTTCTAACTAATCTAAAACTTAATTAAAAAAAGTAGATTGCTGTTAATTGTAAAGAACCTCCCGTTTTATCATGGCATCAAGCCGCAATTTTTACTGAGTGTTCTATTTTTAGTTTTTTTTTTTTCGAAGTAGTTTTAAATTTCTAACTAATCTAAAATTCTGGTTGATTTTTTTATTATCTGCATTAATTTAAAATGGTGCAAAACCCCTAAAATAAAATTCTGAAATGTAGAGAACTTTGATCAAACTAAATTTAGACTACCCTTTTTATTACCGGAAAAACGGATCTGTTTGTTACAGAGTTAACCTACTCCATTTGAAATCAGCAGATGACCTGTGAGATAATAATCATTTAACGGATTGTCATAAATCAGCAAAATAACTAATACTCTTTGTCGCCTCCATGATAGAACTTGACGGAATTTGACCGTCAATTAAATCAAAAACAATTCTGAAAACCCATCAACATTCTTGTTAATTGTGTCAAACGAGCATCTGAGTTGTAGAAACCGTTAAATTTAACTGGATGTTGGGATTTGAAATTCCAACCTTCTATATGAAGGGCTTGGATTTCCTCTACCGTGTATGTTTTATCCTAACGTATATCCATTTATCCATTTAGATCTCCCTCTGACACGTATGGGTTCCATTTGAATTTCAACGATTTTTGCCGTTTCCATACGCGGATTGAGAAACGTCATGGGGGACAGAAATGCGAATTCTCTTACACATCTCAAGGCCATTTGCATTTCCGCAGTTTTAGCAGTCATGCAATGGAGAGTGTTCGTTGTTTCCATTTCGAACTCACCTTTTGATCCTTCGATGTTTGTAGAGTTTCTGTTTGCACGAACCTAGAAATGCAGTGATCTGTTTGATGGGCATTTCTGTATTGCATGGTTTGTTCGGGGAGCGTTTCCTTGGATACGAGTTGCAGGGAGTGTGTTCTTGATATGCGATTGCCATCACGAAGGCGATGGAAGAAAAGATTTGCTGCAATACAGGTTACGCAGTGAGCATCTCAGCTTTGGCTGGAAGATATCTTGGAAGTTGAAAACCTGGCCTATCTCAGGACTACTACATATGAGGACCACAGTTTGGATAACATATTTTCTTTTGCTTTTCAGTTGCGTTGCTGTATTCACTTGAAGAATTTCCCATTTTTAATTGGAAAAAAGACCACGAATTTGCAGAGAATTAAAAACGTTTAAGAAACTAGAAGAGACACACCAAGGTCACGGGGTATAAGAACGAAGTTTGTAGAAGTAAATTCAATGAAAACACAATACGATTTACAGAGGGAATGTCCATACGACCATTACATAGAAACCATTCACAGAGGTAAGGGTAAATACAACGAATTTACACTGTCCGCAGAAGTTGTTTAAGTGTTGTAGATGCAAGGCTAGAGTGGCCATTATCGAATGAGGAACATGTAGAAACGAAATTGCCAGCAAAGGATATTTACGTAGTTAAGTTAGCCGTTTAAAGTTATAGATGCAATCGATGAATTATAATTTTTTTTTTTTTTTTCATTCATTACTGAATAGCAGCGTTAACGTTTTTACAGCAGTTACACAATTATAATCGCCGAAGTAAATACATAAAAAAAAACCATTCAATCCAACAAGATCCAAACACAGATTGAAGTTAAATATTTTTCATCTCCGAATACCACTATAAAAATACTGACAACAGTAAGAGAATGTCAGGGACCTAAGGATAACTCATTGAAGGGATCGCAGGGATTTTATCATTCGGGGCGCAGAACATAAACAACAAGGAAGCAAGATAATCCAAATGCAGAGGCTGTGTTGAAGGACACAAGTCAACAATCTGGCAAGGAAATCCACAGAGGTAGACGGCTGATAGGTTTGCCTTTGCTTCACCATCATCGCACAGGAAAGCAGGGCGTTGAGATCCATAGGTCTTTTAATGCTAAGGCGACGATTGTAGATCAGGCTCTTGGCTGATTGCTCAGGCGAGGACTGGTGAGCTAGAGACGAAGGATAAACAACCTCAAGGTCACAATCAACACACAGGGCAGTCATGACATGTGAGAAAACAAGGCCATAGGAGACGACAACCAATGAGCTAGGCTAAGAAAAATTTCAGATATCAATCTGAACATCCAATCTACTTACATAATCAACATCCATATCCAATTATAAAACCTACAACAATCTACCATTCAAACTAAGAAAGCGTACCATTACCTGTTCGCCCGCTCCGAATAACTTCCCGTGCGCTCCGTGCAGCTCCTACTCGTCGATCGTCGAGACTTTACCGGTACCTCCCAGCCAATGCTAGGGGTACGCTTCTTCCCCCTTATCCCCCCGAGCCGCAAAGGGGCCACACACACACTATCCAGATATTTCGTCTAGCTCCGAGCTCACCTCGTAAGGCCGAGCTACCACTCCTCTCCGAGCTGGGTATCCCAACTCCCACAAGTAAATCAGTCAAGTCGATATTTCTGCAGTGTAACTTTACGCAAATAGAAGATCCCCCTCCTCCTTCTCCTTCCTTCATTATATAGAATTTCCCACTTCCTTTCTTTCCTAAGAGCTCATTTAATTAAAGTTTTTAAAATAAACTCCTAAAAATGCTTCTCCGTACAAGTGTCACCCATCCCCTACATTCCTCCATTATTTAATTTCTTTAGTTAATTAATTATCTTATTTCCCTCACCCACCTAGAGTTACTCCTAGAATCACTCATAGGTGTCCCCAAATTCCCTTACAAGTTTTAAAGGCTTTCCCTATTATGAAGTTGCTAATTCAGTTTAAAATTAGAAGGCTCTTAAATGGTAGATTCTTTAATAAGTTGACTTTCCACTTTTTCCCTTAAGTTCCCCTTTCCCTTTTTATGTTACCTCTTTTCCCTAGTTTCCTTTTTTTATTTTATTTTCTCTCTTTCCCCTTTTTTACTTAGAACTCAAAAAGGCAGGAGTGGAATTTAACCCCTTTTCCCTTTTATTATTAAATTATTATATTTTAAATTATCAAAAAGATAAAACAATTAATTCCCTCTTTATATTTTATAATGACAGATTTTATCTTTTTATGAATAAATTAATTTCTTACACCGTTCATGTTACAAGATTTTATGAAGATCATAATTATCATTTAAGTTGTTTTTATTTTAATGAATATTATTTATTTATTTAATTATTATTATTTTTTTAAAGGTAAACTAAATTTTACCACTAGCATAATTTAGACTTAGACCTTAGATTTTGTACTGGGTGACAATTAATTAGGGAAATTGTTTTAAAAGTTACTTAACACGTTAATTGTCCTAAGGCCATCTAGGTTCATCCCTCTATCATCAACAACGCGACGTGCCCTTCAGGATGCACTAGGTGCTCCAAGGGTGCCACTCGCCTCGACTGTTCCATTGTGTGACGTGCCCTTCAGGACGGACTACATGATCCAAGGGTGCCATTCACCTCTTCTGTTCCCTTGTGCGACGTGCCCTTCAGGACGCACTACGTGCTCCAAGGGTGCCACTCACCTGTTGATTGATTTGGTAGACATCAATAACTCCTGGAGTCAGCACTCCGCGAGGTGAACTTGTGGGAGACTAAGAGCCTCTAAGGAATAAGGCCCCCGCCTTATTGCGCGCCCCTTAGAATCATCGTGAGCGACTGTCATAGTCTACCCTCATGGCATCGTGGGTCCTCTCGAACTAGGTAATCGTTAACCTACAGTTCGAGCCACGACAAGAGTGCTAGTAGGTTGTTGCAGGGCTGTTGTCCACACCTCTCCCTCAACATCTCTGGTAGTCGTGTGTGACCCCTTTACTCCATATGTGAGTCTAGTCGGCAAGCTATCATCAGCTTACGTCATCAACAAATCATGTCAGAACATATCCACATCATATCATCTAGTTAGATGCACTAATATCACAGTAAAATAGTCAAACCCAATGGCACACTCCCTGATGCAATCCAGAGTCCAAGGGGTTCCATCGATGTCTCTGCATCCTCAAGGTCCAAAACCCTGCACACTCAGTAAAACTGAGTCAATAACACTTGTCTATGTCAATGTACTAAAACAACATGTCAACCATAACGCCTCATAATCAAAATCAAAAGTTTTAATAGCATAATAATCCAGATCACTTGCGAGAAAGTGTCCTCAAAGAATAAGTTAGCTGAGTGCACTAGAGCGGGATGTTACATACACCCCCTCTTGGTCTAAATTTCGTCTCGAAGTTTCACAGTATATATGCCGAAATAAAGTGTATCACAGTATCATATGTCTATCTACCAAACAAAAATGGAAACTGCTGGCGCATATCATATGCGTCCTCCCAGGTCATCGAGTGCAGACTATAATTTTCCCACTGGACCTTGACTTGATCTACCATTCGACGTCGTAGCTATCGAACGCGATGATCTAAGATGCGGACCGGCTCAGCCATGAGCGCTCTCTCATCCGATACATGCAAGGAACTCATGTCAATAACATGTGTACGATCACTAATATATTGTCTCAAAACAGATACATGAAAAACATCCTGCATACGCCTCAAAGAATAAGGAAAGGCTAGTCGATAGGCCACAAGCCCCTTTCTCTCCATAATCTCGAAAGGTCCCATGAACCTAGGAGAGAGTTTAGCTCCCTTTCCAAACTTGATCGAACTCTTATACGGTTTAACCTGCAAGAAGACTTGTTTACCGACCTCGTAACTACAGTTGACACGGTGTGCATCGGCATAACTCTTCTGTCGATCCTGCGCTTCTTTTATCCTTTTTCTTATTGTTTTCATTTTCTCTTCCATTACTTGGATCGCTTCTGGTCCCACCAGGACCCTATCCTCAAGCCGATCCCAACTCAAAGGTGTCCGACATGGTCGCCCATAAAGAAACTTGAAAGGCTCCATGTTAATGGTGCTCTGGTAACTGTTGTTGTAAGTGAATTCTACCAGTGGAAAGAATTCCTCCCAAGACTTTTGTTGGTCCATCACGTACATGCGCAACATGTCCTCCAAGGTTTGGTTCATTCGTTCAGTCTACCCATCAGTCTCCAAGTGATATGCGGTACTAAAGTTAAGTTGGGTTCCCAAGGCCTCTTGGAAACTCATCCAAAATCATCCAATAAACACCAATCCTCGATCAGATATAATCCTCTTAGGCACGCCATACAACCTCACAATCTCACTGATGAAAACTCTACCTATGTCAGGTGCCTGATACGTTGTATGCATAGGAATAAAGTGAGCACTCTTCATCCGAGTGTCTACTACTACAAAAATTGAGTAATGTCTCCTTGCCATCAGTGGCAATCCAACAATAAAGTCCATTGAAATAACTTCCCATTTCGATTCCAGAATAACATGTGGTTGTAGTAATTATGTTGGGTGTCTATGTTCAGCCTTTACTTGCTGACATTCTAGACATCTGGCCACATAGTTGACTATGTCTGCCTTCATTCCCTTCTAGAAGAATAAGGGTTTAAGGTCTACCCTCATCTTCATGACTCTCGGGTGAGCCATGTAAACTGATTTATGAGCCTCACTCAGGATCAACATCCTCAACTCGACGTTTAGCAGTACGTAGATCTGACCTTTAAACCTCAATAAACCATCACTATCAAATGCAAATCTTTCAAATCGTGGTACCATCATTGTGTTTTGTCCGATAAAACCTTTGACCTCTTTGTACCAGTCATCGTCATGCTGTAAAGTTATAATCTTTTCACGTAGATTCGTCTGAAGAGGTAACACCGAAAAGATGCGTGGTCTCCGACTCAATGCATCCACCACTCGGTTCACTATTCCTTTTATGTAAGTAATCTTGAAGTCGTACTTGCTAAGCAATTCCGACCAATTCCATTGTCGTGTGTTCAGGTCGCTTTGTGTAAAGATGTGTTATAGTCCACAATGGTCAGTCTTTAGTTCAAATTTTCGTCCAACAAGGTAGTGTCTCCAAACCTTCAAGGAATACATGATGGCTAATAACTCCAAATCGTGCATCGCGTAGTTCTCCTCATGCCTTCTCAGTTTCCTCGAAATGTAAGCAATCACTTGTCTGTATTACATCAAGACCCCGCCTAATCCTTCCTTGGATGTGTCAGTGCATACCAAGAAGTCCATGTTCATGTCTGGGACCTTTAGTATTGGTGTTGTTGTCAACAATTCCTTGAGCCTCTGAAATGCTTCCGCGCATTTCTCGGTCCATACAAACTTCTTGTTCTTCTTCTGTAACTCTGTAATCGGACTTGCTATCTTCGAAATCCCTCGACGCATCGTCGGTAGTATCTTGCTAAACCCATAAAGTTGCGCACTTCTGGGACATTCGTCGGTGCAAGCCATTCCATGATAGCCTGGACCTTTGCTGGATCCAGGATGATGCCTTCACCGGAGATGAAATGCCCTAAGTAGTGAATCTTCGATTGATAAAATGAGCATTTGGACAACTTCTCATACAATTTGTGCTCTCGCAAACACTGTAGTACCAAGCGCAAGTTCTTGTCATGCTCCTCCATCGTCCGAGAATAAATCAAAATATTGTCAATGAACACTTGGACGAACTTGTCCAAGTACTCGCGGAACACCTTGTTCATCAAACTCATAAACACCCTTGGGGTGTTTGTCAGTCCAAACGGTAAAATAGTGAACTCATAATGTCCAAACCTCCTCTTAAAGGAAGTCTTAGGAATGTCATCCTCCTTGATCTGTAACTGGTGATACTCTGATCGCAAATTGATCTTGGAGAACACCATCACCACCTTCATTTGATCGAACATATCATCAATTCTCAGCAAGGGATATTGATTCTTAATTGTGGCCTTGTTCAGTTGACGATAGTCAATGCAAACCCCCCACGATCCATCCTTCGTTCGTATGAAAGTAATAGGTGCACCCCACAGTGACAAACTAGGACATATCAGTCCTAGGTCCAACAACTTCTTCAATTTCATTTTCAACTCTTGTAACTCCGGGGTCGACATACGACACGTATTGGTTCCATTTGAATTTCAACAATTTTTGTCATTTCTATACGCGGATTGAGAAACGTCATGGGAAACAGAAATGCAAATTCTCTTACACATCTCAAGGCCATTTGAATTTCCCTAGTTTTAGCAGTCATGCAATGGAGAGTGTTCACTGTTTCCATTTGGAACTCACCTTTCGATCCTTCGATGTTTGTAGAGTTTTCGTTTGCACTAACCTAGAAATGTAGTGATCTGTTTGATGGGCATTTCTGTATTGCATGGTTTGTTCGGGGAGCGTGTCCTTGGATACGAGTTGCAGGTAGTGTGTTCTTGATATGAAATTGCCATTGCGAAGGCGATGGAAGAAAAGATTTGCTACAATACAGGTTACGCAGTGAGCATCTCGGCCTTGGCTGGAAGATATCTGGGAAGTTGAAAACCTAGCCTATCTCAGGACTACTGCATCTGAGGACCATAGTTTGGATAACATATTTTCTTTTTCTTTTCAGTTGCGTTGTTCTATTCACTTGAATAATTTCCTATTTTTAATTGACAAAAAGACCACAAATTTGCAGAGAATTAAAAACATTTAAGAAACTATAAGAGACATGCCAAGGTCGCTGGGTGTAAGAATGAAGTTTGCAGAAGTAAATTCAACGAAAACACAATATGATTTGTAGAGGGAATGTCCATACGACCATTACATAGAAACCGTTCACAGAGGTAAGGGTAAATACAACGAATTTACACAGTTTGCAGATATGAATTTACACCGTTTGCAAAAGTTAAAGTCAGTCGTTTAAGTGTTGTAGATGCAAGGCTAGAGTGGCCATTATCGAATGAGGAACATGCAGAAATGAAATTGCCAGCAAAGGATATTTACACAGTTAAGTTATCCGTTTAAAGTTATAGATGAAATCGATGAAGTACAACTAATTTTTGTTTTTTCATCCATTATTGAATTACAACAGCCGCATTAATGTTTTTACAGTAGTTACACAATTATAATTGCTGAAGTAACTACATAAAAAAAAACCATTCAATCCAACAAGATCCAAACACGGATTGAGGTTAAATATTTTTCATCTCAAAATACCACTATAAAAATACTGACAACAGTAAGAGAATTCCAACGCACTAAGGATAACTCATCGAAGGGATCGCAGAGATTCTATCAGTTGGGGCACAAAACATAAACAAAAATGAAGAAAGATAATCCAAATACAGAGGCTGTGCTGAAGGATGCAAGTCAACAATCTCGCAAGGACATCCACAGAGCTAGAGGGTTGATAGTTTCACCTTTGCTTCACCATCCTTGCATAGGAAAGTAGGGCATTGAGATCCATAAGTCTTTTAACGCTAAGGCAATGACCATAGATCAGGCTCCTGGCCGACTGCTCAGTCAAGGACTAGTGAGCTAGGGACAAAGGATAAACAAACTCAAGGTCACAATCAACACACAGGGTGGTCATGACACGTGAGAAAACTAGAACATAGGAGACGACAACCAATGAGCTAGGCTAAGAAATGTTTTGAGATATCAATCTAAACATCCAATATACTTACATAATCAACATGCATATCCAATCATAAAACCTACAACAATCTACCATTCGAACGAAGAAAGCAAACCGTTCCCTGTTCTCCTGCTCCAATTAACTTCCTGCGCGCTCCGTGCAGCTCCTGCTCGTCGACCATTGAGACTTCACCGGTACCTCCCAGCCAATGCTAGGGGTACACTTCTTCCCCCTTATCGCCCCGAGCCACAAAGGGGCCACACACACACTATCTAGAGATTTCGTCTAGCTCCTAGCTTGCCTCGCAAGGCCGAGCTACCACTCCTCTTCGAGCTGGGTATCCCAACTCCCACAAGTAAATAACTCAAGTCAATATTTCTGCAGCATAACGTTACGCAAATAGAAGATCTCCCTCCTCCTCCTTCCTTCATTATATAAAATATCCCACTTCCTTTCTTTCCTAAGATCTCATTTAATTATTTTTTTTTTAAATAAATTCCTAAAGATTCTTCTCCGTACAAGTGTCACCCATCCCCTACATTCCTCCATTATTTAATTTCTTTAATTAATTAATTATCTTATTTCCCTCACCCACCTAGAGTTACTCCTAGAATCACTCCTAGGTGTCCCCAGAT
>SNQJ01S0016567.1:2610-55852 GCA_010110895.2 Picea sitchensis | reverse complement strand
ATTTCCCTCACCCACCTAGAGTTACTCCTAGAATCACTCCTAGGTGTCCCCAAATTCCCTTATAGGTTTTAAAGGCTTTCCCTATTATGAAGTTGCTAATTCAATTTAAAATTAGAAGGCTCTTAAATGGTAGATTCTTTACTAAGTTGACTTTCTTCTTTTTCCCTTAAGTTCCCCTTTCCCTTTTTATGTTACCTCTTTTCCCTAGTTTCCTTTTTTTTTGTTCCCTCTTTCCCCTTTTTTACTTAGAACTCAAAAAGGCAGGAGTGGAATTTAACCCCTTTTCCCTTTTATCATTAAATTAGTATATTTTAAATTATCAAAAAGATAAAACAATTAATTCCCTCTTTACATTTTTTAATCACAGATTTTATTTTTTTATGAATAAATTAATTTCTTACTCCATTCATGTTACAATATTTGATGAAGATCATAATTATCATTTAAGTTGTTTTTATTTTAATGAATATTATTTATTTATTTAATTTTTTTTTTTTTTTTAAAGGTAAACTAAATTTTACCACTAGCATAATTTAGACTTAGACCTTAGATTTTGTACTGGGCGACAATTAATTAGGGAAATTGTTTTAAAAGTTAACACGTTAATTGTACTAAGGCCATCTAGGTTCATCCCTCTATCATCAACAATGTGACGTGCCCTTCAAGATGCACTAGGTGCTCCAAGGGTCACACTTGCCTTGTCTGTTCCCTTCGTGACATGCCCTTCAGGATGCACTACGTGCTCCAAGGGTGCCACTCTCCTCTTCTATTCCCTTGCGCGACCTGCCGTTCAGGATGCATTACGTGCTCCAAGGGTGCCACTCGCCTCTGGACTGATTTGGTGGACATCAATACCCCTCGAGTCAACACTCCGCTAGGTGAACTTGTGGGAGACTAAGGGCCTCTAAGGGATAAGGCCCCCACCTTATTGCGCGCCCCTTAGAATCATCATGAGTGACTGTCACAGTTTTCCCTCACAGCATCACGGGTCCTCTCGAACTAGGTAATCGTTAACCTACAGTTCAAGCCACGATGGGAGTGCTAGTAGGCTGTGGCAGGGCTGTTGTCCACACCTCTCCCTCAACATCTATGATAGTCATGTGTGACCCCTTTACTCCATATGTGAGTCTGGTCGGCAAGCTATCGTTAGCCTGTATCATCAACAAATCATGTCAGAACATATCCACATCATATCATCTAGTCAGATGCACTAATATCACAGTAAAACAATCAAATCCTAATGGCACACTCCCTGATGTGATCCAGAGTCCAAGGGGTTACATCGATGCCTCTGCATCCTCAAGGTACAAAACCCTGCACACTCAGTAAAACCGAGTCAATAGCACCTGTATATGTCAATGTAGTAAAACAACATGTCATCAACCATAACGCCTCATAATCAAAATCAAAAGTTTTAATATAATAATAATCTGGATCACTTGTGAGAAAGTGTCCTCAAAGAATAAGTTAGCTCAATGCGCCAGAGCGTGATGTTACAGGTTGCTCATTCAGTCTTGACCAAGATAGTAGTTGGGAACAAAATGTTACAAATCGAGATAGACTCATTCGACCTCCCAATGCGTGAATTGCAAGAACACGTGAAGACACTGAGCCACTTGAACATATTGGTGTCACATATTCCTATACACATATTACAAAGATTGAAAATAGGTATTTTGCATGAGATTAGGTTCCATGCAGATGAAGAAAATAGGGAAGTTACCAAAGTAATGGATGAAAGGGATCAATTGCAGCAACAGTATGAAACTATGCTACAAAAAAAGAGAGAAGTTGAAGGAAAAGTGGAATGAGAAATGAAAGAAAAGAATGAGGCCAAAGAAAGGGCCAGGAAATATCTAAAGGAAAAGGATGAATCTAAAATAATGGCACATAAGACATAAGAGGTCGTCCATAAGTTGTACAAGGAACTTTCAAAATTACCGATAGTAGTAGAGGATACTATGGAGGAGCATGTATTGAAAATTGGCAAAGTCATCAAAGAATTTTGCACAAGAATTGAGGAAGTACAGTGGAATTGTACATCGAGAATACCACTAGAGGAATGATCAAGAAGAGAGAGAGTGATGATGAAATCCATAGAAAAAATCAAGAAAGTGGAGGAAGAATGCACAAAACTCTACAAGGAAAGTGCACACATCTAGAAAGATCTAGTAGAGGATCCAAAGATGAAGGTCATGGAAGAAAAAATAAGGGAAGCGCTAGAAAAGGCCCATAAAGCTTCAGAGAGAATAAACACTCTTCCACCGACTAAATGAATGATGACCATTTTAGCAAGTGAAATTCATACGTGGAAGTTGAAAATATGTGGGATCAACAGAAAATACTTCAACAACACTTAGGAAAACTACAATAAGAAGCATTGAAGGTGATGGGATGCACATGAATGTGTGCAAGGAAAGGTGAAACAAGGAGCACATGAAACAAAAGAAAATATTACTTGCTTGATTTCGCAGGGTGTAGAAGAAATTATGGAAACATAGACAATAATAATAAAGGAAGTTGTAGAAGCTAAACAATCCTCCCAAAAGATTATCAGAGCATGGAGGATCACACAACAAGCCTGAGTGGATTAGTATGAGCCACATGTGAGTGTTGGGGGCCTATTGGATAGGTAGTGTGGAAATGGTATTAATTAAAATCCTATGTATGGAAGATGTATGGAAAAGAAGAAGAAAAAAGACAACGCAGGAGCGAAGTGCAAAGTTGAGGCACAACTAGGATTGGAAGTGCATAGTTGAGGCACAGTCAAGAGTATAGTGTGTAACAAGAGAATACAAAGAATAGGAATAAAGAAGAGGAATAAATCAAAGGAATAAAGCAGAGGAATAAAACAAAGGAATAAAGAAGAGAACACAACACGAGAAGAAAGTGGGAGAAAAGGAAGGATGAAAACCCGAGGTGCTAAATATAGAAGGACACACAAAATTAGGAAGAATAACACTCAGATAAAAAAATCATCATGCAGAAGGAAAAGCAAGAAAATAAATCTTGATCAGGGAGTCAACTTGAGTTATCATGGGTTGTAATAGGGTTTTGGGGTGAGTAAAGTAGGGTTTTAAGCCCTAAAATTCATGTATAAATATGTAATGGGTTGGGAGAACAGGGGTTCCTCTCTTTTAGTTCTCTTTTGTGTTGTTCAAAAAGAGAATGATAGAGTAGACTAAGAGGGAAGGATTCTATGCTTGAACATTTAGGAGATGTTGCAGAGAGGGAGAGGCTAGACTAGGCAAAGAAAAAGATAACATGATGCATCTTTGTAAGTGCACTGTGCAAGCTTGAGATAATTAATTAAAGTATAATAAATAAGCCATTAATTGTGGACATATCCAAAAGTTAGGTAAACCACATTAACTACTATGTTTCTTGTCTTTTATGTGATGAATATTCTCTTTATGCATGTTAGATTAGATATGTTCCTTACATGATAGTTGCACAATATTTGTGGATGTGACAGTACTTAGTTTATGTTCCAATATGAAGTGTAATGGTAATACATAACTGAATTCACCAAGTAACCTAAGAAGAGAAAATACAGAATAACACACACGTAACAGATAGGTAAGAATAAATATAATGATCACCTCGTAGTCCCTCATTACTATAGAAAATTAGTTCCTGCAACCCCAATAGATGCCTTGGGTGAGTCTTCACTTGCATGTAGGTGATGCCGAAAGGGCCAGTGTTTGAAGGATTTTGTTTGTCAAGATAAATTGAACCTAGAGTCTTACAACTGTACACATGACAACACCTATGTATAATACCTCCTTACAAAAATTTCATGTCGTCCTCCTGGATCCAAACCTCTCTAAATGCCTAGCTACAAAAGTTGCAATGCTTGGCTACAAAAGTTGCAGGAAATCGATATGGAGTAATAAAAGGACTTTTTTAAGCACATGAACATTATTATGGAATAAAGAAACATAAACATAAATTACATAAATACATTGATAAAAAAAAATACAAATATATAGTTGTTCCTACAATGCAACCTATCATAATGTTTTAGGCACAAAATCAGGCATTCTATTATATTTTGTGACAAATTTCTAAAGAAATGATACATATACCAAACTCTAGAGATATAGTACATACACAGGAGCAATGATAAATGATACTTAGAGAGGATGCAATATAATATGTTCCTTACCTACTGTTTTGAAATTTGAAGACCTTGGAGAAAAAGAGAGACAAAGAAAACCCACAAACATGTTTCAGTCTCGATAATTCCTCTGTAGCCTCAATACAAGACACAGACCAATGCATTGGGTAAATTGAATTTCAATTATTGTACCTTCTTAAGTAGAAACAACAACCAATGTGTTACTCTAAACATAGACAAAAAAAAATATTGTAAACAAAATCCTTTTCAAAAATCATTTGTATTGAATGAGTTAGTTTGTGATTGAGATAGAGAGAGACATGGGTACCACTTTATGGGGATTCGCGAGACACATTGTTGCAGTTTCTAGTGTTTAAGGAGAATTTTATTTTTATGAAAATATATCATATCAACTATTTTTCATCACTCAAGAGGTATATTGTTAGTTTGAGAAGAATATTTAAATAACATCATTAAATGTTTACATCGATTGACTTTGTATTTATTCACACATTTAGAGAATGTAAAAAATATTGATTTTTTTTCCTTAGACATTAGATATTTCATGCATATCGTATCCTCCCTATGGTACCTTCTCAAAAGGTTCGATACAGTCCTCACATGTACATCACTTTTCCCAATACGAACAAGAGTACATATCTTAACCACTTCATCATTTCCCCCACGACAAAGAGAAGAAAACCCACATTTCCTAGATTTGTCAACTTGTAAAGGCTATTGAGGTTAAATGGGCCAAAGTGGATGGCCCTATATTCTCCCATGCCATATCTTAAAGTTCCTAGACATTCTATTTTCCTTGTAGTTCTCTGCTAAATATATTTGGGAGGTGTTGGTCAAAAGAGTTGAGAATAATATTTCATAACAGATAACTAATGCTTTTTCCAAACCAAGAATATTGACCAAGGTGCTTGCGTCCACCCTTGCTTATTATTCATCCTACTAGGTACCCTCAATAATTTCCTACTTGAGGTTGAAAAATGCCTCTAGAATTTTTATTTGGGCCAAAAACATTTGAATTAAAGGTTTCATAGAGTCATTTGGGCATTCTATTGCATTATGAAAAATTGTGGAGGTATGGGATCATAAAATGTTACATACAAACCTAGATATATGTACTAAGTGGGTTATCTAAGATATGGAAAGGAATGAATCTTGAAAGGCGATTTTTAAAAACTACATTTCTTTGGGAATGTCTCTTGGCATGGTCTCATCCTTCAAACCTTGGTAATAACCCCCACTATGATGAATGCTAAAGCCTCTTCAATGGATTAGAGTATTTGAAAAGCCTGTAAATAAATTGAACCATTTCTAACCTAGAAGAGGTCCTTGGGGGTGGGGATCTCATTTAGTGATCAGTTTAGTTGGTGGTTACCAATAGTGGCACAAGAAGGAAAAACTGTGATTGGAATTCCTTGGTTGTCAACCCTCTTACTTTTGAGGAAGGACATTAGTTTTTCCATGATTTTTTTTGATATCCAAGAAAAAAACTAGATGACATGAGCAAAGATAAAAAAAAAAAATTGGGGTGACTCATCCACCAATGGTCAACACCAAATACAATCTGATACATGGTTACAAGTGAATTTCCCCTAATCCCATTTTTGATGGTTGACTAGATAAGTTTTGAAGATTAAAGTCAAAATATAAAAGTTGAATTTTTAGGTTCTATAATAAGTGGAAACCTTTGATGGAACCCCGACATGCCTTTTTTTTCTTATGGGTTTCTTGTCTATTGGTAGGATACTGAAACACAAGGGGTGTATCATATCATTTTTGTGACCAAGTTGAAATAATCATTCATATTTTTTTGTTTTTTCCCCTTACCAGGTTTGTTTGTACAAATAGGTGATGTCCTTCTTTGTCTATTCCTTTCATGCCTACATTTCATCTAAAGTGGATCAACCAAGAGATAAAATCCCATGGAATATGGTGTTTTGTACTTCATGGTAGATAATAAGAGAGGAAATGCTCCTTCATTTGAAAACAATCAATGATGCATTATCATGTGCACAACTTGCTTAATGTTCATCTTCATATAACCACTCCCTAATTTGTGCAAGCTTTTGCATACAGATTATCATACAATCCCAAAATGTGGAATTGTATTTGGCCCATAAATCCATCCTTCTATGGTATTTCAATATTAAAAAAGGTAGCAAGGAAGGAAGAGTAGTTCCAACCCAAATTCATTTCTACCCATGCATTTCAAAGAGAAAAAGTCTTTGAGAAAATTGCTTGACAATAATTCTATAGGGTTTTATAGTATAGTTGCAAAATGTTTACAACTTGGTAAGTGAACTCACAAAAATTGCCAACACACAAGAAAACTCAAAAATTAGTAGTAATTTTACAAACAATTTACCCAAACAATTACTAATAACAAAAAAAATAATGTACTAATACACAAATTTCCATTAAAATAATGTAAAGTGTTGAAAGATAGAGTATTTGAAAATGTCGTAGAATATTTGCTGACACATTGAGTACAAAAATGAATAAAATTCCAAAAATTATATATCCTTTAAGTAAAAAAATGGTTAGTTAATTAATCATTTGATAAATTTGGATCATGAAAACAAAGTAGAACTTACAAATGCAAGAAACAAGATCTATGAATTATCATATATGGTCGTGCGTTCTCCACCAGTCTCTCCTCTAAGCATGTTCTCAGCTGCCACTCTCTCCTCCAAATTGGCTTACAACACATTTGATTTATGCATATATATTAGACATAATTGTAAGTTCATATCTTGGAAAAAACTAATAATTAAACAATTTAATTATGATGCATGTAATCATAGTCAGAAACTTTCAACCATGATTAATACATGTGAATTGCCAATCATAATATATTCCAAGATGGAATTAGTTTGGGTAATACCAAAGGTCTCCTCCTGGTACCCCTATAATACATATTTATATATATAAGTACATATGTAGACCAATTCTTTATAATAAAATGAATACAAATTAGATGATTGAAAAAAACTAATAATTACAATTAAATTATGATGCATCTAATCATAGTTAGAAACTTTTAACCATGATTGGTATCTATGAATCGCCAACCGGAACATCTTCCAAGATGGAAAAAGGTTGTATCATGCCAAAGGTCCCCTCTGGGTACCTCTATAAATGCATATATATAGACCATTTTTATATAATTAAATGAATACAAATTAAATGATTGGCACATGAAAGTATAGTTTTAAACTTTGAAACATGCAATACCTGTGAGGTATGATTCTCTGCAATATCTCCAACTGTAAATGATGTTTCATTTAACATTCTAATGAACTACAATTAATGAACATAAACATTCCATGTTAGTTAAAAAATTGCGATGATGGGGATCTAATAAAATAATTATCATCGAATGTATGAAACATTTACCACTTGTAACACATACCGATCCAATGCCCCCTTCCTCATCTCCACTTAAGTTTTTCCAAACATTGTGACAAACCTTTTCATAAGATTGTAACTCTTTGATTCTCATGCAATCTATATCATCATCTGTCTTATATACAAAAATATCATGGGCATTGGATCGTTCTCTTTGTTGGTCCAAACTAACATCAATACCATAAAAATATGGATTTAAATTATCAACTATTTCTTCCCTCGCATGTCGACCAACTTGTGAAGTGTCCTCAATATCTAAAGGTAGAGAAACCACCCTTGGTGGATGAGATACCTAGGATGGTGGAGGTATAGGAAAAAACATATCTCAATATGCACCTCTTCGATTATATGTTTGACCTTTACCAACGCCATAACATCTAAATGCATGTTCTAAAAAAACTCCGCATAAATGAATTTGGAAAAATAACATGGCACGTCATCATTCCATGGCAGTCTCCCATATGTTGCCAAGAATCTATCATAAACATGGTGTGAAATATGAGGGTGCTTGAAATATTCCACCTTCAACATTCGTCGCTTTGGTCCTTCCTTACAATTGAACATTGGTTGTTCATGCTCTTTTGACACCCTTTTATCTATTTCGAGCCATTTATCATGGTCCATCACATGTTATCTGCGTCTCCTAAACAAATCAACAAAACCATTGGTTGTTGGCCCAAGGTTCTTATATATATATATATATATATATATCAAGTTCTATAAAGAATGCAAAAGGATATCCAAGCTTTGGTTTCACTCTACAGGGAGATCCAATTACTTAAGATCATTCTTCAAATTTTCATGACAGTTTGTGCAACATTGAATAATCATTTTTTGAAACTTTCCTTCCCAAGGAGCCTCCATGCCAATGTCCAAGGGATAGGTGATGATCGAGGTGTAATCTTTATTTTCTTGAAAATACTCGGGCCCTTGTTGATGTTGACCCTCACCCTCTGCTTCATTATTATTCCCAACATAATCCCAATCCTCTACACATTTAGTAATATTTTAGATAATTAGGGCAATCCACATTGACATATATACGCATGTCCATATGCATGATTGATTTATATAAAAACATAAATAAATAAAATAAATCTACCTCCCATATGTTGTTGATGTGATTGGGGTTGTTGTGCATTGGGTAACAAAGGAGAATCTTCCCCATAACATATTTCCCCAAAATAACTATTAGTAAAAGATCATGATGATCCATGATGCAATGGATCAAATTGAGCACCCCTTGCAGATAGTTGTGCACTCTCTTGTGATGCTCTTTCTTGTGATATACTAAATGATGCATCTGAAAAGAAATTTATCAAGATTTCAATTAGTTATATCAATTTCAACATGTATGCACGCACGATTTAACATGTGAATATAAACATACATGTATCTTCACCTCCATCCTTACTAGATATAAATGAATTTGATTGTCGTCCATAATGACTAGATATTCTTCCTTCACTAGATTGCATTGTGTGACTATTTTCCCTTGCTTGACTAGGGTTACCTTTCGAACTAGGAGTCCCTCTACTATTTTCATTATATATCCTATAGAATTTGTGAGGCATAATTGGAGATTCCTCTCGATCCATATATATTACATATGTGTACCAAGATGTAAATTGACAATTGACAATATTTTAATACATAAATTGACTATATTGTTTTACATCATACAAATAAAATTATTTATTCCACATCATACAAATAAAATCCATTAAAGTACAAATTTTATGTGCATGCATATCCATGCCCATGATAAAGGTTGTTAATATCTAGTATATTCCCATGATAAGAAAGTGTATGATTCCATTCAAGCAACCCTATCAATCAAGCACACTAAAAAACATGTCCCTAAAGTGAAAAATCATTACTTGACAATGAAACTAACCTATGAAGAGATAAGGGAACAATTAATTGCTCAGTTGAATGCTTTGAATTTCGTTACTGATGAAGAGAATGATGAGTAAATTATTAAGTTATTAGATCAACTATTCATTTTTCTCATCATTTTTGGTGAATTGAAAAACTTTTGAAAAAGGGGATGCTTGGTGGTGGAAGGCTTTGTGGACTTTCAACGTATATGCCACAAGAAAATTATGTCAATCAATTGACAATATTTTAATTTACATTAAACCAATGTCATTCTTCATCTGGTGGCTATTCATTTTGAAATTCCAAAGTGTCAATCCCAATTTTATTAGTATATTAAGAAAGGTATGGAACCTAAAACAAATTAACGATTTCTATAACAAAGTGCATGCCGCCATTCGAGCAGCCTCATAAATCATACACACTAAGAAACATGTACCTAACGTGCATAATAATTACTTTACAATGAAATTAACCTGTGAATAGATCAAGGATAAATTAATTTCTTAGTTGAACGTTTTGAAAGTTGGTGTTGATGAATAGAATGATGAGTAAACTAGTAAGTTATTAGATCAACTATCTGTTTTTCTCATCCTTTTTAGTGAATTGAAAAACTTTCAAAAAATGGGACGCTTGGTGGTGGAAGGATTAGTGAACTTGCATTGTATATGCCACAAGAAAACTATGTCAATCAATTAACAATATTTTAATTTACATAAAACGAATGCCATTCTTCGTCTAGTGGTTATTCATATTGAAATTCCAAAGTGCCAATATTGGTTTTCTTAGTATATTAAGAGAGGTATGGAACTTGAAACAAATTGAAGAGTTTTATAACAAAGTACATGCTTCCATTCGAGAAGCCCCATCAATCATACACACTAAGAAACATGTCCCTAAAGTGCAGAAGCATTACTTGACAATGAAATTAACCTATGAAAATATAAAGAAAAAATTAATTGCTCGGTTGAACGTTTTGAATGTCAGTGGTGATGAAGAGAAAGATGGGTAAAATATTAAGTTATTAGATAAACTATTCTTTTTTCTCATCCTTTATGGTGAATTGGAAAAATTTCCAAAGAGGGGATTCTTTATGGTGGAAGGCTTTGTGGAATTTCAGTGTATATGCCATAAGAAAATTGTGTCAATCAATTGAAAATATTTTAATTTACATCAAACCAATTCCATTCTTTGTCTCATGGATATTCATATTGAAATTACAAAGTGTCAATCCCAATTTTCTTAGTATATTAAGAAAGGTACGGAACCTGAAACAAATTGAAGATTTCTATAATAAAGTGCATGTTGCTATTCGAGCAGCCCCGTCAATCATACATACTAAGAAACATTTCCCTAAAGTCAAGAAGCATTACTTGACAATGAAACTAACCTATGGAAAGATACAGGCAAAATTAATTGCTCGGTTGAATATTTTGAATGTCGATGTTGATGAAGAGAATGATGAGTAAACTATTAAAATATTAGATAAACTATTCATTTTTCTCATGTCCTTTTTGGTGAATTGAAAAACTTTACAAGAAGGGGATTCTTGGTGGTGTAAGGCTTTGAGTAATTTAAATGTATATTCCTCAAGAAAATTATGTCAATCAAATTGACAATATTTTAATTTACATCAAATCAATTCCATTCGGCTATTCATATTGAAATTCCAAAGTGTCAATCCTAGTTTTATTTGTATATTAAGAAAGGTATGGAACCTAAAACAAATTGAATATTTCTATAAAAAAGTGCATTCTTACATTCGAGCATCCCCATCAATCATACACACTATGTAACATGTCCCTAAAGTGCAGAAGCATTACTTGACAATGAAATTAACCCATGAAAAGATAAAGAAAATTTATTAATTGCTCGGTTGAACATTTTGAATGTGAATGTTGATGAAGAGAATGATGAGTAAATTATTAAGTTATTAGATCAACTAATTTTTTTATCATTATTTTTGGTGAATTGAAAAACTTTCCAAAAATGGGATGCTTGGTGGTGGAAGGCTTTGTGGAATTTCAGTTTATATATGCCACAAGAAAATTATGTCAATTTCAATTGACAATATTTTAATTTACATAAAACCAATGCCATTCTTCGTCTCATGGCTATTCATATTGAAATTCGAAAGTGTCAATCCCAATTTTCTTAGTATATTGAGAAAGGTATGGAACCTGAAACAAATTGAAGACTTCTATAACAAAGTGCATGCTTCCATTTGGGGAGTATCGCCAATCATACACACTAAGAAACATGTATCTAAAGCATAAAATAATTACTTGACAATGAAACTATCCTCTGAAAACATAAAGGCAAAATAAACCAACTAACCAACTCAACTCAACTCTTGGTTATAATGACATACATTAGCCTATATTCCAAAAGGGAGTTCTAGAGAATACAAGGAGATTTTTTTTTATATTATTTTGTATTGGAAAACACAAAATTAAGAGATGAACCACTTGTCAAATGAAAGTTTATAGCTCAACCAAAATATGACGGAGGGTGGGGGTTGAAAAATATTCACTCTTTTTTAAAACCCTTCTAGTTAAATGTTTGTGGAAAGTCATATCATAGGAAAGTCTACATAAGGATAGAATAGTGAAACAATATATTATCCCTCTAAGGTTTATTATTGATTGGATAATGAGTCAAAGGAAATATAAAATTAATGTGTTTAACAACTAGATCGTTTCAAGTATGGGCCACATAACATTGGGATATTCCATGTCCAGTTATTTATTGTGGAAAAGTTTTTTTTTTCTTTTCTTATTTGACAAAAAAAGGGAGAGAGATTAGATTTTACAGATTAGGTCCATACTTAATGGGTTCCAAGACAATGTTTATTTCCCACTGGACCCTTTATTTTGATACAGATATGGAAATATTGGTTTCCCCTGTATGGGTAAGGATCACATGTTTAGAGCACAAAGCTCATCTTATAGGCGAAATTTAACCATGTGTTGTTTTTGCATTTTTTGTGTGTTGGAAATTTTTTAGAATTTACTCATGTAACCAAGAAGTAATTAGTCATAGTTATGGTAGGATAATGACATGATCACTTGCTTTCTTTCTGTTAATGGGAGAAGGTATGTTTTGTAAGTTGGTGTATATCCATCATGTATGAAAAATAGTTCACATTACATGAGAAGCATATAGAAAATTTATAGGACAAAGGGATTGACACATTCAATTAGGAACATGGTAACACATGCACTAATATTTTTCATCAAGGGTGAAACAAGAACAACCATGGATGCATTAGGAAAAACCATGAAGATCATCCTCTCACAACTAGGAGAAAAAGAAAAAGGTACGGACTATCACATCCACTATGGCATTAGAAAACTATCCACGTGAGTGAGAAGAATTAAATTACATATAAAGAGGATGATCTAAATAATTTTAAAAAGTTTAGGAATTATCAAATCAAGATAAATTTCTTTTGGGGAGCTATCATTAATTTGGATGGTATACAAAAGTGCAAATCCAAGATTCAAACATCAAAAATAAAAATACAATGACGTCCTTTCTTATACCAATTGTCTTACCTTGTTATCTAAAAAAAAATTAAATATTAAATGAGTGTTTGACAAAATTTCATAATAAAATGGGACATTAGTACATATGGTATAAGTTTGCATAGGAAGGGATAATTACAAGATTGGTATATTTGTTTTCAATGTCGAATTCTCAAAATGAATGTGATTCATACTTAAAAGCGAATTGTTCAATATGAAAGGAAACTTCCAAATTGATCATCACACCTTAGAGATAATTTTATATGATTTCATTATGAAATGGATATATTTGAAACTTGGTCACTCTTGAATTTACTCATCCATGTAGAATGGATATTATTGTCATGGACTTGTTCACTCTTGTAACTTGCTCAGTCTTGCCTTTACAAAAATAGAAGTTAGCACTAACACATCCTATGCTAGGAAAAAATATGTTAACATCACATCATGAAAGGAAATAAACATTATTTCCATGGATAAAAAGATCAATTGTGTTCTGGTTGATATTAACCAAAAAAAAGTGAAATCTAAGGAATATCTTTAAGTGGACTAAATCCGTCTTAACCTGGACTTATTAAGAATCCGGAGAAGGTTAAAGAACAAACCAAGAAAAATATCTCTCGGATGTAGATGCACATCTATTTGGGCTATAGAACATCAATGTTATATAATTGACACATCTAATTGGCTATAGAATATTATTTTTATAGACATGACATATCTACCTGGGTTGTAAAAACACCTTGCTACTCTTAGTTTTTATAAATCTAAAGTTTTGTTCAATTTAATTTGCTAGAATTACAAATTTTTTATATCTATCTGGATTGTAGATGTACCTCACTACCTTTCTACTCTCTATGCAAACATAGATACATTAGTTTTGAATATAAAGTATCACAATACAATCTCTACCAACACTTTGCCTTCCAAGTATCTCAATAAGTAAATATGACCCACATTCATTTTTGTTCAACACAAATTCTATGTGGGTTCTACTTTCACACTAGATACTCCTCTAGTCTTTTACGTGGCTATTTGTTTGAGATTTTCTTATAGATTTCATCATTTTCAACTCCCTTATTTAATATAGAAACAAATGTAAGTCAAATATTCTCACTGCCATAAAATGATGAAAATTTTTCATAACTATATACCTTAAACTTTTCATATCTATAAAATAAGAATGACAAATAAATGGTTTTATAACTCATAAAAATAAAAATTAAGGATGGGAAATTTTCAAAGAAATTTAATTTTGTGCAAGATACATGTTAATCGTGTAGAACATTTGATGATTCTCAAACTGTAACAGTTACAATACCATTAATTTCTAAGAATAATAACCACCATTGTTCAATAGATAATGTCGTAGAAAATGATTTAGTTGATGAATGGGAATCCCCTTAAATAGATTTAGATTCAAATAGCTGTAAAATATCTGGATTAGTGATTGAGCGAGAAAGTGACGGGGAGGAGGATCTGAGGATATGCATGATGACAAGGGAGATGAGATAAATGGAATTCTGACATGACCATAACAATTTATTCCCTAGAAAAGCATCAGCCTATGATTTTTGTAACCTAGGAGAGAAGAGAAGTTCCAACTTTTGAATGTACACATAAGTGTTTTGAGAAATGTACATGTTATCACAATAAAGTAGAGGAATTACATGTAAGATATATAGATAGATAAACAATAGATTTTCTTCTATTTTGTTTTCAGACAGATCCTAGAGGTGCCACTACGACTTTGCATCATAATGTTCTTGGAAACACAAATTTTATTTTTTTCAAGAGGTACCCATGACACAAGGAATGAAAATGAGACAACAAACTTTAGTTCTAATTTTTTTCAGTCATAGAAATGATCTCAAGAACATGCGACTATAGTTGAATAGGGTGCATGACACACTCGTTGGCACAAAATTAAATTCTTAGAAAACTTTCATTCACATTTGTATTAGTTCAAGGCATAGAATATTAACCAGTGGTTCATGGCAGGGAATATTTACATAGAAAAACATACTTACCTTAAACACATGTTTCTCTCTCCTCACATTCCATACACTATCCAACTTTTCTGCTCGTGTGCCCAAGATGTCCACCAGTGTCGTCCATGGAAGCTCATGTGCCCAAGATGTCCACCAATGTCATCCACGGAAGCAATCTAGGGAGAGGGATGGCATGAAGGATGGTGAGGTAGCAGGTAAATGACAGGTAAATGATGATGGGAATATGGAAGAGCACTTGGGTAAATTATTGTTGAATGAAATGTTGACAAAAAAATTCATTCTTTTATGTATAAAACCAACTTTCGACCGAAATGTTTTTTTCGATCGAAATATTTTTTTGGTTGAACCAATATATTCAGATGAAAACCATTTTTGGTCGAACATGTGATTGTCAGAAAAATAATCTGTCCCATGTAGCTGGTGGCTCGACTTTCGATAACGGTGTTAGATTTAACATTCAGTCGAAAAATTGTTTCAGCCGAAATTTTATTTAGCTTCGACGACATCGTTAGATTTATTTTTCGACCGAAAAAGTTTAGTAGTTAGATGTGAAGCCTAGGTATGTAGTATCTCTCGTGAATCTTAGAGAAAGATAGAGAAAACAAAAAATAAATGTTTAACCTTTAATCTCAAAATTAAAGTAATGCAGCTGATATTAGTGAAAATCTAAATCACAGAGCTAAACTTAGCTATCTGTCACTATACTTGGCAATTCTGTTCCATTTGACAAGACTCCTCTTAAATTGACGGATTAAACACTTTTTCTTTGTTTTAGCACCCAACGGAAAAGACTTGGCATATGATGTTAAGAACCATATGAATTTCTAATATGACAAAAAGGACCCAACGGAAATGATCATAGACTCGTCTTACGTACTAACCTCTCTCTTCCGCTTCCATACATCGACAAACACGTAGCTCCCAACGGAAAATGAGAAATGCCCTCGAATTTTGAACCTTAGTTTTCTGCTACGATCTGGGCCGTCAATCTTTTTCTTTCCAATTCTTCTCAACTCTTGACCGTCTGTCTTCTCGGATGGTCTGAACCATCAATCTCCACTGTGTCTTCAACCAGGGAATTTCGATGCTCCTTTAATGAAATTAATTGATCTCATTCGTTTAATCTATAATGACAGGCGTATCAAGAATATTCCGATGAATAGAGTAAGAAACATATCAAGTATTTGCAGAGTAGAGAGAAAATTTAATAATTCACTGTAAGTAATCTTTTACATCACACCCAATTTCCTTCCTCGACTCTAAACTCTACTCTGTATCCCCTTGCTCTCTTTTCTATCTCTCGTCTCTCTCCCTTTTTACAATCGAACTTAGTTTGCTTAATATAATTCAAACTTAGGTTTTCAGATCCACAAAGTCTGGATCGAATCCACTTAGATCCTACAATTTCTGCTTGTAATCCTAACTTCTCCTACAGCTATTACATTGTTAGGATTCGAGATCCTTTGACAATTTATTCAACTTTAACTGAATACAACAAAGTAAATTTAAGAGAACCCACTCTCTTTAGTAAAATTTGGCTTTGACTTTCAACAGCCATAGATCTTCTAGAACTGTGAGCTTATGCTCCTGCATCAAACTCCTCAGGTCAGAAAAAAATCATGAACTCCTGTTCATGAGTTCTTCCACAGTGCTGCCATTTTCTTGTATAACTGCTTCAGTCATCCATGTAGTATCCTCCACTGGCTGATTCTTCCATTTGATCAAGTACTCATAGTACTCATGTCTTCTAGTTTTCTTCAGAAATCTGGTATCCAATACCTTCTCCATTTCCAGCTTTTGTATAATAGGAATTTGTTTTTGCCATGCTATATTTTGTCCAGTATCTGATTCATTTGTTGATGAAGTCACAGTTTCACCCCCCTGATAAGGATATAAATCTGCAACATTGAATATAGGTGAGATACCTATATTATCAGGTAATTCAATCTCATAGGCATTTACTGAGAATTTTCTCAAGATCCTACAAGGTCCAATCTTCTTGAGTTTCAATTTATTATAGGTACCCTTAGGGAACCTTTATTTCTTCAGATAGGCTAATACTAGATCACCTTCTTCAAAATTCATTTCTTTCCTTCTCAAATCTTCTCTTTGTTTATACTTGAAAGTGTTCTTCTGTAACTGTTCTTTAACCTGTTCATGCAACATTTGCATATCTGAAGCAAAATTCTCTGCATTTGCACTCCTTTTCTCCATCATTCCCAAATCTCTAAGTTCCATCACTCCTCTTGGATTTGTTCCATAAACAATCTTGAAAGGAAATCTCTAAGTTCCATCACTCCCCTTGTATTTGTTCCATAAACAATCTTGAAAGGGCTCAAACATGTACTGCTAGTGAGTCATTGTATGCAAACTCAGCCTGTGTGGTGGTAAAGCCAAATCCCATTGGTTAGGATGTCCACTAACCAAACTTCTCAAAATGTTTCCTAAGTTCTATTTGTAACCTCATTGACCACATTGTGGATGGTAAGCTGAACTTAAGTTGAGATCAGTGCCTAACTCTTTCCATAAAGTTCTCCGTAAAATGTCCAATACATTTGGTATCTCTATCCTAGACTATACTCATGGGAAGACCATGAAGTCTTACTACTTTGAAAACAGGTTTGCAATAAGAGTAGCATCACTAGTCTTTGAACATGGTATAAAATGCTCCATTTTTAGAAAATCCATCCACCACAACAAATATAGAGTCATTACCCCCTTTGTGTTCTCGGGTAATCCTAGAACAAAACCATAATTTTACAGCATCCCTAGGTTTCTTTGGAATAGGTAATGTCTGATACAATCCAGTATTCTGTTGTCTCCTTCGGTGATATTGACAAATTTGACATTTTATGACAAATTTCTCTCAGACATCTCAAGCCTCATACTTGGCCAATAGTAGAAACTACTCACTTGTGCATAAGTTTTATCATTCCTAAAGTGTCCAACAAGTCCTCCACTATAAGCTCCTTTTAACAAATTTTCCCTTATCAACATTTAGGGAATGTATAATTTACTTCCCTCTTGAATAGTAATCCTTTTCTTGTAAATATGAAACTGTCTCCCAAACACCTGATTCCTCAAACGCATGTAAAATTCCTTTAAACATCCCAGTCCATCTCCAGTCCCAGCCTCCATCTACAACTTTGTTAGAACTTCCACTCATATGTTTTAAAAATTTCTATAAACTCAACCTTAATTTTGCATGCTTCTGCTTCAATTTTTCCTGCTTAGTTAAAAATTGCAAAGCATGATTGTCAATATAAATAAACTCTACTGCATAAGGTAGTGTCTCCACTTCCTCGTGGCTTGAATCACTACATAGAATTCTTTTGTCATAAGTAGAATATTTCTGTTTTGTTTCATTCAATTTCCTCTTGCTGAAATATGCAACCGGCCTATCTCCTTTTGACTCAAAACTCCTCCAATGGCATGTCCACTAGCATCACACTCAACAGAAAATAATTTCTTGAAATATGGGAGATCCAAGACAGGCTTCTCAGTAATCTTCTCTTTCAACAATTTAAAACCTTTCTCTGCTGCAACAATCCATTTAAATGGTTGTTTCTCCCCTTCTCTCACTCAGGATTCAAAATTGGAGCACACCAATCGAAATTTCTAATGAACTTCCTCAGAAACTACAACCCATGGAAAACTTCTCTACCTCATATATGTTTTCGAGATGGCTAATCATGGATAGCTTTCAATTTCTCAAGATCCATTTTCAATCCCTCTTGTGAAATCATAAATCCTAAATAAACCAATTATATTTTCATAAAGAAACACTTTCATATTTATCAGGAGTTTTTTCATCATGAAATCTCTTCAAGACTAAATTCAAATGTCTGATATGTTCTTCTTTTTGTTTTACTGAAACAAGAATCCAAATATACCTATGACAAACTCTAATAAACTTTTAAGCACTTCATTCATCAATCTCATAAAGTACTAGGTGCATTAGTCAACCCAAAAGGTATAACTAACCATTCATATAACCTTATTTGTTTCTGAAAGCACTTCCATTCATCACCTCTCTCTCATTCCTTATCTGATGATATCCACTCTTTTCAAGTTCATCAGAAAAATAATTTGAACCACTCAAACAATCCATTAGATCATCTATATTCTAGGTAAGAAATCTATAACTGAGACATCATGTTTATGGATTTGGGTTATACACATTCTCCATTCTCTCCTTTCTTTGACTTATTACTATGGGTACAGCACAAGTACAAACTTTCTCTCCCACTAACCTTTATCCAACAATTCTCGTAGATTGTCTCACTGGATTGTGATTTTCTCAATAAGCCACTCAGGATGTTTATTTGGTAAACTAGCTCCAGTGATCAGATCTATGTGATGGCTACATACTTTCTTATAGGTGGCAATTCATCTCGTAAATCATCCACAACTATATCCACATACTCATACAATAATTTCTGAACTTCAATAAGCAAATCATCAATTCTAGTATTGGTTATAACAGCTCTAGGTTTACCAATAATAGCAAAAAATACCTCATCTTCTTGTAATTGTTCCAGAAATTATTTTTCTTCAACCAGTAGTACTTTCGAACTGCTCTGTTCCTCCACTTTATCATCCTCAGAGAGGAATAAGAATATTTCTTATTCCTTCTTTTTCCAAAGCAAAGTATTCTCTCTGCCATTATAAATCATATATCTCAAGCTATATCGGGCTATTCCAAATCTAATAAATACATGACATTCACATCCATTGGTATAATATCATATAACTTGATCTTTGTAATTCCCAATTTGGAAATCAACTTTACATTGCTCGTTGACAAAAACTTGATGTCCTTTCTGCAACCAAGAAACACTGTAGGGTGTAGGATGTCTTTCTCTCAATCCTAACTTTTCAACCATCCCTACAGAAACTAAATTGTCAGTATTGCCATTATCAATAATCAATTTACAACACTTACCTCGATATTTTCACATTGTCCTAAACAAACTCTTCCTCCGCTTCAGTTCATTTATCTTCTCTTGGTTTCAAGAAAAGTTCTCCTCATCAACAAGTCTTCTCCTGCTTCTGGAATCTCTACATGATCCTCAGGTGCTTTCTCTTCAATCTCAGCATGTGCAACTTGAACATTCTCCTGTTTTGCTGCTCCTTCTGGATAATCCCAAGACATATGTCCTAGTCTTCCACAAGCATAACATCTAACCTCATAGTTTCTGCCTCTTCCTCGTCCTCTCTGAAAAGATTTTTTTCCTCTGAAGTCTCTTCCTTTTGGGGTTGTTCTGGCTGATATGATGTTTCAGCTTCACCTTTATGAACTGAAAATTTTCCTTTTCCAGTTTGTTGTCCCTTACCTCTGTAAGCTTGACATTTCCCTTTTCATGAATTATGTTTTCTATTTAGTTTCTCTTCCATCCTTAACGCACATTGGTATTCCTCATCCACTGTATTTTGTGATAAGAGACTCAATTCATATTGTATTTCTAATCTAAGACATTCATATACCTTTCTACCTTCTCTGACTATCCTCGGTATAACCATCTCTAATATTCACCTTGTAAAAATATTTAGTGTACTCTCTAATAGTTAGCTATCTTTGTCTTAGATTTTGCATTTGTCTGTACAAGGTTAGTTGGTAATCTTTAGGTAAGAATTTCTCCTTTAATTTAGCAATCATTCTATTCCAATTTCAATTATTGTTTTTGTAATCTTTCTTTCTCTTCGCTTGTACACCATCCCACCAAAGTAAAGTATGTCCTTTAAGTCTAGGCTTCATCAGAACTTTACCTTTTTATCTTCTTCAAAATTTCAAAGAAAAATCAAAATGCTTATCCATGGAATTTATCCAATCAACTAATTCCTCGGATTTAATCCTCCATCATATGCATTTACTCTTAATCTTATTTTGAGATAGCCCTGCAATGATCAGCTCTTAATAACTTCTAATCCTAATATTCTCATGTTATTTCTTCGTTCGATTCATCTTCCTGTTCATTTTCACTAACATCACCTGCTACAGGATCTCTTCTTCCAGCTTCTCTCATGGCTGCCATCTCTTCTCTGAGACTTCTCAATTCTTCCAATACTTCTGCATTGGCTATAGGTCTACCTCCTCGACCTATTCTACCTCGTCCTACTCTGAAAGCCATGTCTGAGGGTAAGAAATCTATTTTTAAAGTATCACTGTTCAGACTTTCTTTTGCCTCGATTACTGGTAAAGGTGAAAAATAAATTTTCCCTTTCATATACAATGTTACAATTTCTCAGATCTCGCTCTGATACCACTTAATGCAGCTGATATTAGTGAAAATCTAAATCACAGAGCTAAACTTAGCTATCTGTCACTATACTTGGAAATTATGTTCCATTTGACAAGACTCCTCTTAAATTGACGGATTAAACACTTTTTCTTTTGTTTAGCACCCAACGTAAAAGACTTGGCATATGATGTTAAGCACCATATGACTTTCTAATATGACCAAAAGGACCCAACGAAAATGATCATAGAATCGTCTTCTGTACTAACCTCTCTCTTCCGCTTCCATACATCGACAGACACGTAGCTCCCAACGGAAAATGAGAAATGCCCTCGAATTTTGAACCTTAGTTTTCCGCTACGATCTCGGCCGTCAATATTTTTCTTTCCAATTCCGCTCAACTCTTGACCGTCTATCTTCTCGGATGGTCTGAACCATCAATCTCCACTGTGTCTTCAACCAGGGAATTCCGATGCTCCTTTAATGAAGTTAATCGATCTCATTCGTTTAATCTATAATGACAGGCGTATCAAGAATATTTCGATGAATAGAGTAAGCAACATATCAAGGATTTGCACAGTAGAGAGGAAATTTAATAATTCACTGTATGTAATCTTTTACATCACACCCAATTTCCTTCCTCGACTCTAAACTCTACTCTGTATCCCCTTGCTCTATTTTCTATCTCTCGTCTCTCTCCCTTTTTACAATCGAACTTAGTTTGCTAAATATAATTCAAACTTAGGTTTTCAGATCCACAAAGTCTGGATCGAATCCACTTAGATCCTACAATTTCTGCTTGTAATCCTAACTTCTCCTACAACTATTACATTGTTAGGATTCGAGATCCTTTGAAAATTTATTCAACTTTAACTGAATACAACAAAGTAAATTTAAGAGCACCCACTCTCTTTAGTAAAATTTGGCTTTGACTTTCAACAACCATAGATCTTCTAGAACTGTGAGCTTATGCTCCTGCATCATAAAGGAAATACACTCTATCCCATCCTCCTCTTAGAGGGAAGCCTTTCCCGATTGAGATCATGACTATGACTAGATACCTAATGTATAACAACAAGTTAAACAACATGGAAGACAAGATGCTTCCTAAAATTGCATCAAAATCTAGTCGTAACCACCATTGACTCAAGCAAGGATGGAATAAATATGCCTAGTCTTCGCTAAACTATTGGGGAATCATGGAAGACACCATTTTGAAGAATAAGGATACCATTAAGAATATCATCAAATCAAAATTTAAGGATAAAATGTGGTGTGATAAATATTTAGAGGAAAAAGGAAAATTAAGGTATTATAAGGATGTAATCAACCATAAACTAGAAGATCAAAATTATCTCTATGTTTTTGACAAGTGTAAAGAAAAAAATAAGCATTGCGAAGATAAGAACAAATTCTCACGAGCTCCATAGTGAAATTGGGCATTAGTCAATTCTCAAATTGCCTAGGATGAAAGAGTGTGTCACCTTTGTGACATTAAGAAGGTTGAAGATGAAAATCACTTTTTCTTAGATTGTCAAGCCTATTCTCAGACTAGATTTCAATTTCAAAATATTTGTCACACTACCAACCTTCCTAACCTTTTGATTCAATAAAACTATGGTGATTTTCGAAAGCTTCTCTTAATTCTTTTTGAGCATAGAAATAAAATTATAAAGAATTGCAAGTAATCCCTTACCCTCTTAAAGTATGATAAACCAATTTAGTCTGAGTAAACATTAATCATCATCATCATCATATATAATTTTGTATTAAAATATTATATAAATTAAATTGTATAAAAAGTCAACGAACAAAATTCTCTATCTTATTTTCTAATATCCTTTACAAATTTTAAGTTTTAATAAAAAAAATTTAAACATTTTTTAATTTTTTATTTTCATAATATTATTTCTATTTCAAACAAATATAAAAATTTAACTTTAATGATGTTATTTTTTAACTTTATGATATGTTTTTATTGATATAACTATAAATATCCATTATAAGGACACTTTTTGTGATACCAATTCATGTTATGGATTTTATATTTATTGTGAAGGCTATACCAAAATTGTAATAATTATATCCACCGAGTTTTTTTTTAAAGGATGTTATTGAAAATTATCAAATCATAATAATGTTAATGTTATAGTGTAAATAATAATAATAATAATAACAATAATATTCTTAAATTATCAAATCATATTAAATTATCAAATCATAATATGTAAATAATTGCCATCAAAATTTGATCTATGAGCTTATCATATTAGTGTAATTGAATTAATAATTATATGGTGTATATAGGTGTACATTAAAATGGATTTAAAAATGAGTTAAAATTTAAAAATTCTATAAGATAAAATAATTTCATAAATAAAAAATATAAAAATAAGATATATAATTTTATATTAATATAATTATTTTTATAAAATTAAAAGTTGAATACAACGTCTTTATGTGAGAAGACACTTGACTCGTCTTTGAAATTAAAGATTGAGAGTAGAGATTGCATAAATAATGATATATGAATAATTGATGAGTATTCATAACGTTTTAAAATAAATATATTTGGTTTATTAAGACATTATTAGATTTTAAAGTCTATGAACAATATATCTCTTGGTATTTTTTAAATCTTTCATTTATTCATAACATTTTAATTATAATGTGTTTATTTACAATTTTAATATTATTGTAATTTTGGAGGTAATTTATAAATATTTATTTTTAAATAAATAAAAAAATATAATATTATTGTTTTGTTTATTTTAAAAAAGTCTTAGGATTATAGTGATGAGTATCATATTTGACTTATATTAATGGAGGGTTAATTTATATTTTATCCAAAGGTTTTTTAATAACTTAAACTTTTATACTTAATAAAAATTAATATTCTAATTTATTACGTTACCTAATGGTAATGGGCACAATTCATGATCTTTTAATCTTATTTAACCTTAAACCCTAATCTGATGGCTATGCATTGAGTATGTTGTTACAACCCCAAACGTTACGACTACAAGCAACGTAAGCAAGTGCAATTTGTTTTTTTGTTTTAAGCAGGAAGGCAACAATGAAAACAGTTAAACCACAGAAATTGACAATGAACACAACACACATAGGTCAGACAACACACAACAACAAATCAACACACTTGCACATCATGTAATTTGGCGAAACATGCGATAATCAACAGAAAAATAAAAATGACTACTCACCCGACACAAGCAAGACAATGCCTACAAGTTAAAGGACAACATCCACAATCCTGACACAACAACCTCGATGATTAGTATCTAGAAACCTTTATGGAGCACAACCCAAACACATTGAGGCAATACACAATCCAATAACAACTTCAATTACAACGACAAACGCCCACATTGGGAAGCACAGGACTCTGGGCAGGTTATCATTCGCATGAAGCACAAGACTCTGGTCAGGTTATCATCCACATCTATTCATCAGGGCATGGAATGATCCCCTCATAAAGAGTCATGCCATCACAAGCAATAGGAAAGACAATAACTAAGGCGTAACATAAAATATCTAGACCATAACCCGAGGATATATCCAACATGCTATGCGACCGAATTAGCTGTCAAAATACAAGCAGACTAACCCAATCACCCAATCTACCTACATGTTGAACCCTAGTGTAATCCATAAGGGGGTTTTCCCACTATAACAATAGGGTGACTAACTAGTCACAATCTTACATCACATTAAATTCCTAATCCACATAATTCATACGTTCTTTAAACTGATCCTTCTTTACCATTATGGGATAACTACTTATTTTGTTACATTGAAGGAGAACTAGTGTATGCACTTAACATAATCAATATTAGTACTAGTGTATTGAGGAAGGTAATGAAGAATTACGCCAATTCACATAGTAAGAAGTATATTGTTTAATATTTAAGTTAGTTAATTTATTTAATTTGAATATTATTAATTTAATTGATATTGAGTTATCAATTTTTACTTTAATCTTATTATTATAATATTTATTATAGATTCACAGTTTGGAAAAGGTTGGGTTCAACATGTCACTTGTAGAAATTAAACTTGGATAATAGATAACCATGATTTTTCGAATCCCTCCAACTAAATCCAGAACATATACTAACAAGAATTAACATTTCTTAGCATATATATAATTTGTTTTATATAAATTAACAATATAACCACTTATCCCTTCTTATTATGAATGTTGGTTAATAATATATACTAGCAATAGTTAAATATGTTGGACAATAATTTCTTAATATGATTAGGTAAATGTTAAAAAGTAAACAGGTTAACTGATGCATTCAAAAATATAAAGACGTTATGAAGAGTAAATCACATTCATTGATTTGGGAGGACGACTAAGAATATTCCAGCATTTTCAATTGTTAGCCATCACATTAGAATCTTAGATTAAAAGGTGATTAATTGTGCCCATCTCCAATAGATATACGTCCAATATACGCCTTTTTAAATAATAATCAATGTATTATAAGCAATCAACTTGCTTATCTTATCGGATTCAATAACGGTGGAGGTTTTATGGAAGTTAATGTCGAGATTATTTCATATCTATGTAATAATATTTATAAAAGACAACTGGATAAAGTTCAGGAATGACATAATAAGGAGACCTTAAATTACAATGATCAAGAAACTCCCAACCAATGTCACCCCACCTAATGTTATCTAGATAAAGTTATTTATCATCAAAGTAGCTAAGGTGTTTTGGAATAATGTAAGCTTCAATTTAGAGAAAATGAAATATTTGAGATTGCACTCTAAATTTGAAATGACGAGGTAAAATTTTCATGCACATGACATGCCCAAAAGGTCCGTATGAAACAATATTTGGATGAAAATTAAGTAACAACAGAGCATTCATCCAGAACACATAATCATCGATTATTAAGTTTATAGTGGCAACGCTGTTACAAAATGTGTCTTTTTATTATTTGATGATAATATTGTATCATAGCATACAATTCAATTTGAAATTTTGTTATAAAAATTATAAGTAGGAAAGATTTTGGAGTTACTACAGCCTCACAAAATGTACGCCCAGATGATAACAAAAAAAACATGAGATGCACCTTCTCTGTCTGAATACAAGTAAAAATAACGTTCTTTGATACCATCGATGTCTGTGATCAATTTAAATGCTTTCTATCTGATATAAACCTTCTGTCCATTTTTTTATTTTGTCATCGATATATATAAAATCGCGTTGTCATTCACCTAGAAATACGCTGCCATACAATGAATATGTTGTCTAGTAAATTGTTACTATGTCTAAAGAGAATCGCAGGGAAAGGTTATGGAAAAGCTGGGCGAATGGCTGCATAGAATACTAGCTCTGTATTGAAATCGCTGTCCAGAATGTTGGTGTTAATAATTGTTGTCATAATAATATAAAATCGTTGTGATATAATGATGTGTGCATAACATTTACTGTCAACAATAATTTTTTCAACGACCATAAGATCTCAATCATGTGCTAAACAATCAAAGCTATGATATTAGGGTATCCAGTCCACTTTGAAGTTGCTTATTAAAAAATGATTTACTGTCTATAAAATCTGTGGTAATGTTGTCTATAACTTATATCAATCGTTGTCAACTGTTTACGGTCAACAATACTAAATCGTTATACAAATTATTGGTGTTACTTAATTAAGATTTACTGTCATACAATCATGGGTATACATTATATATTATTATTATCCATGATGTTGCTGTATATCAAGAATTTCCCTGTGTTTTTGACATATATAAATGCATAACTAAAGAACAAGAAAACCATCACTCAAATATTGTTCACTCAAATATTGTTTAAAAAGATAAGGTCCCTGTCTGAACAATAGATAAATTCGTTGTCTAGGTAATAATGTAAATTCTCTGCAAATCCGTTGTAATTTGGTTGTTTATGTCATAAATTAAGTGTCCATTCAATATATATACAATATGAATTCGTTGTACATATTTTAATTCCGCCGTCCATTCAATGCATAATATACTATAAAAAACGCAGAGTATCCCTATCCAATGAAAACGTACATTAACAATTTCGCTATCCAAAAAGAAGAGCAAAAAATCATTGTCACAACATTAAAAATCCAAGTATATCAACACTGAAATTCGCTGGTATTCATGGTTCACTAAAAATGCAGGTAAAGGTTTAAATCAATCATACACATGAAACAAAAGTTGGACGCATTTAAAGGTTATTCATCCTTAAAACAATTTCAAATCTAGATGCAATAAAAGGGTTGAACATCAGTAAAATGATTTCAGTGGAAGCAGCGAATGGTTTATTCAACCATAAAAACGATTTCAAAACTGGATGCCTATAATGGTTAATCCAAGAGTAAAACAAATTCATTCCTCATCAACGATATCACATTAAAAAAATAGTCAATATACCAAACAAAGCGTTGGGATTTATCATCAAAATCATAGAGGTTTAAGCATTTAAAAACGCAGAGAAAATCAGAGTTTTAATTAATCAAGACACAAAGATGCTCATTCAAAAGAAGGGGCAAAGATTAATCATTCATCCATGAATCAATCAAACACATAGATACGTAAGGGATAGATAACTCGGCAAAATTTATCCTCCACTCATCATCTATGCACAGAAAAGTAGGGCATTTGAATCTATAGGTCTTTAAACACCGAAGTGACAACCGTCGATTCGTCTCCTCACCAACTTCTCAGGCACTGAATAACTTCTCAAGCACTTACTGATGAGTAAAGGGATAAGGGAAAAACACAAATTTCTTAATAATAATCAATGAAAAAAACACGGAAAATTCATAACAATTAGGGTTGGGTTCACCAAGGGAATCAATTCAAAAAACATCAAGCATAAGGTTGGGATGACCTTAAGTTCATTGATTATAAAATGTTGAGTAAAACATAATCTTTACACAAAAGAAGTAGAGTAATTAAAGTGGAGGAACAATATTAAACTACCATTAAAAAATATACACATGTGTACCATAGTCAAATGTGAAAGCTCTGAGTCGTTGTCCCATGTGCGTTTCATCCAACTCTCGCTTCTCGACCGATGTGACCTCACTCGTACCTCCCATCCAATGCTAGGGGTACTCTTCTTCCCCCTAAGCTCCCCAAAGGGGCCACACACACAATACCAAAGAACTGCTAGCACCCAACTCGCCTCGCAAGGTCGAGCTACCACTCGTTACCTGAGATGGGTATCCCAACTCCCATAAGAGAAAGTTCAGTCAAGTAAAAATTGAACAGTGTAATGTTACGTAAAAAGATGATATCCATAATCCTTCTCCTCCATCATTTTTATAGAGTTTTCAAGTAATTAGTTTCCCAAATTCTCATTAAATTATGTTTTCATTTAATTAATTAGGAAAAACCTCCAACGTACACATGTCACCCATCCCCTAGTTGAAGTAGAAATTTAATTTTATTACTTAATTAATTATTCCTATTTCCCCCACCCACCTAAAAGCATTCCTAAAAACGCTCCTAAGTGTCCCAAAATTCTCTTACAGTTCTTAAATGACTTATGCCTTTCTAAATTCCTATTTGAGTTAAAAAATAACAAGTTCCCAAGGCAAGATTCCTTACTAAGTTAGACATTCAACTTTTTGTTTATGTTTCCCCTTTTTTCTTTAGTTTCCTATTTCTTTTAAGTTTCCCTCTTTTCCCTTTTTAACTAAAAATTAAATTAGCATATGTATATAAAAAAAATCATTTTCCTTTTTAAAATATTAATCCCCCATTATAACTTGATTTTAAAATTTAATTTGAATTTCTTACCCCTTCTTGTTACATGTTTAATTATTATTATTATTATTTTTTACCACAAGTTCTACTTAGACCTAGGTTTTTAATTTCTCTAGGTTGGGTAACATTTTCATTAGGGAAAAAAATGTTTTTAAATATTACTTATCACATCATTCATTTTAAGGTCGACTAGGTTTATTCACTTAACAATTAAAATCACGACGTGCTCTTCAGGATGCACTACGTGCTCTAAGGGTGCCACCCGTCTCCTTTCGTTTTCCTTGCACGACATGCCCTTCAGGAAGCACTACGTGCTCCAAGGGTCCCACTCACCTCTTTTTGTTTTCCTTGTGCGACGTGCCCTTCAGGACACACTACGTGCTCCAAGGGTGCCACTTGTCTCTTCACTCACATTGGTAGATGTCAAAAACCCTTGGAGGCAATACTCCGCCAGGTGATATTGTGGGAGACTAAGGGCCTCTAAGGAATAGGGCCCCTGCCTTATTGCGAGCCCCTTAGAATCATTGTGAGCGACTGTTACAGTCTTCCCTCATGGAATCGTGAGTCTTATTGAACTAAGCAATTGTTAACCTACAATTCGAGCCACGACGAGAGTGATAGTAGGCTGTGGCAGGACTCATGTCCACACCTCTCCCTCAAGTCTCTGGTTGTCCTACGTGACTCCTATACTCCAAATGTGAGTTTGGTCGACAAGCTATCATCAACGAATCATGTCAGAAAGTAATCAATCATCATAACATCTAATCATATGTACATATGTCACATCAACAATATTTAACCCAACAGACCATTCCCTGACTCGATCGAGAGTCCAAGGGGTTTCATCGATGCCTCTACATCCTCAATGTCCAAAGTCTTGTACACTCGAGAGAACCGAGTCCATATCACCTATTTATGTGAATACAAAAAAATAACATATCATCAATCCATAATGTCTCATAATCAAAATCGAACGACCAATAGTAAAATAATCTAGATCACTTGCTAGCAAGTGTCCTAAGAGAATAAGTTCGCTTAGTGCGCGCAAGAGAGGGATGTTACATAAACCCCCTCTTGTTTTAAACTTCATCCTGAAGTTTCACAGTATATAAGTGCTGAAATAAGGTGTATCACAGTATCAAAAGTCTATCGATCGACATAAATGGAAACTGTTGGTGCATATCATATGCATCCTCCCAGGTCGTCGAGTGTGGACTATAGATGTCCCACTAGACCTTGACGTGATATATTGTTCGACGTCATAGTGGTCGAATACGATGGTCAGAATGCATATTGGCTCAACCGCGAGTGCACCCTCATCCGATACCTGTAAGGTACTCAAGTCAAAACATGTGTAGGATCACTAACATAATGTCTCAAATAGAGACGTGAAAGACATAGTGAATACGCATCAAGGATCAGGCAAAGCTAGTCAATAGGCCACAGACTTCTCTTATCCACAATCTTGCAGGATCCCACGAACCTAGGAGATATTTCAACACCCTTTCCAAAATTGATCAAACTCTTATGGGGTTTCACTCGCAAGAATACTCGATCACGAACATCGTTACTACGGTCGACACGATGCACATCGACATAACTCTTCTGTCGATCCTGCGCTTCCTTGATCCTTTGTCTTATAGTTTTCATTTGATCTTCCATTTCTTGGATCACTTCTGGTACCACCAGGACCCTATCCTAAAGTCGATCCCAACTTAAGGCGTCCGACATGGTTGCCCGTAAGGAAACTCGAAACACTCCATCTTAATGGTGCTTTGATAACTACTGTTATATGCAAATTCTACAAGTGGCAATAATTATTCCCAACACTTTTGTTGGTCCATCCCGTACATTCGCAACATGTCCTCCAAGATTTAGTTTGTTTGTTAGGTCTGCTCGTTTGTCTCTGGGTGATACATAGTACTAAAGTTAAGTTGGGTTCCCAAGGCCTCTTGGAAACTAGTCCAAAATTGTCTAGTAAATACCAATCCTCGATCGGGTATAATCCTCTTAGGCACACCATGCAACCTCACAATCTTATTGATGAAAACTCTATCTATGTCAAATACCTGATACGTCGTACGCACAGGAATAAAATGAGAACTCTTCGTCAAAGTGTCGAATACCACAAAAATTGAGTCATGTCTCCTTGCCGTCAGTGGAAATCCAACAATGAAATCCATCGAAATGACCTCCCATTTCTATTCTAGAATAGCATGTTGCTGTATTAATCTTTCTGGATGTCTATGTTCATCCTTCACCTACTGACATTCTAGACATAATTCCACATAGTTGACTATGTCTGCTTTCATTCCTTTCCAGAAGAATAAGGGTTTAAGGTCTTCCCTCATCTTCGTGGCCCTTGGGTGAGCCATGTACACTAATTTGTGAGCTCCATTTAGGATCAAACTCCTCAGTTTGTCATTGGGTGGTACATAAATTTGATTTTTAAATCTCAATACTCTGTCGTAGTCAATAGTAAATCGTTCATATTTCGGCACCATCATTTTGTTTTATCCGATAAAATCCTTGACATCATTATACCATTCATTGTTGCGCTATAAGTTTAGAATATTTTCACATAGATTCTTCTGAAGAGGCATCACCAAAAAGATATGTGGTCTCTGACTCAATTCATCCACCACTCTGTTCATTGTTCCCTTTATGTAAGTAATCTTGAAATCGTACTTGATAAGCAATTTTGACCAACACCGTTCTCCCGCATTCAGGTCGCCTTGCATAAAGATGTGTTGTAATCCATAGTGGTCTGTTTAGTTCAAATTTCCTTCCAATAAGGTAGTGTCTCCAAACTCTCAAGGCATAAAAAATGGCTAACAACTCCAAATCGTGCATCACATAGTTCTCCTCATGCCTTCTCAACTTTTTTAAGATGTAAGCGATCACTCGACCATCTTACATCAAGACTTGGCCTAATACCTCCTTGGATGCGTCAGTGCATACCAAGAAGTCCACGCCCATCTCAGGGACCTTTAGTATCGGTTTCGTTGTCCACAGTTCCTCGAGCCTCCGAAATTCCTACGCGCATTTCTCGGTCCAAACAAACTTCTTGTTCTTCTTCTGCAATTCCATAATCAGATTTGCTATCTTTGAGAATCCCTCGAGGAATCATTGATAGTATCCCTCTAAGCCCATGAAGCTATGCACTTCCAGGACATTCTTCAGTGCAGGCCATTCAATAATAGCCTCGACCTTTACTTGATCCACAATGATACCTTCGCTGGAGATGAAATTCCCTAAGTAGTGAATGTTCGATTGATAAAACGAGCATTTAAACAAATTCCCATACAATTTGTTCTCTCACAGACACTGTAGTACCAAGCGCAAGTGCTCATAATTCTCCTCCATCATCTGAGAGTAAATCAAAATATCATCAATGAATACTTGGATGAACTTGTTCAAGTATTCGTGGAACACCACATTCACCGAACTCATAAATACCCCTGGGGTGTTTGTCAGTCCAAACGGTAAAAAAATAAACTCGTAAAGTCCAAACCTCATCTAAAAGGAGGTCTTAGGGATGTCCTCCTCCTTGATCCGAAACTAGTGATACCCTGATCGCAAGTCGATCTTTGAAAACACTGTCACACCCTTCATTTGATCAAACGGATCATCAATCCTTAGCAATGAATATTGATTCTTGATGATTTCATTGTTCAAATGACGGTAGCCAATGTAGAGTCTCCATGACACATCCTTCTTTCATATGAAAATAACAGGTGCACCCCATGGTGACACACTGGGACGTATAATTCCAAGGTCCAGCAAGTCCTTCAGTTTCATTTTCAACTCCTATAACTCTGGGGTCGACATCCGATAAGGTGTTCTTGCTATTGGTGCAGTCCGTAGTTTTAGGTCTATGGTAAATTCCAATTCCCTCTCTGGTGGCATCCCACGTAACTCCTCAGGGAAGACGTCCGCAAACTCTCTCGCCACCGGAAGGTGTTCTAGACCTTCTGCTACTCCCTTCTCGTTTAGCGTAAGGATCACATAAATCTTACATCCCTTGCGCATGATTTTCCATAGCTGGAAGGAAGAGATGAACCTCAGGGATACTCCCTGGTTTCGACCTACAATCACACGTCTTTGTCCCTCATCAATGACCAAGATCAACCGTTTCGTATTACAGTTGAGTATCACATCATGTGATTCCAATCAATCCATACCGATCACAATGTCATAAGACCCTAAGGTTGTGACATACAGGTATTTAGGTGTGGAGCATACCGAAGCAACTCCATAAAATGGGCCTCATACTCGAGCTTCATACAAACACCCTGTTGCAAGGCGTTGAACTCGTTGAGATGGCGCTAAATCAATTCCTCAGACAGATACCTCTCTCGGAACCATTCCTCGAACAGTTCCCATGACATGTCTTCGACGGCCATGTTCAAATGTGGCAGGAGTGTCTTCCACCATAGAAGGGAGATCCCCTTCATTTGGAAGACCTCCATGTAGACCTTCATGTTGGAGGTATAGTTGTGAATTGCAAAGCACATCGCCATATTCTCCAACCATACCTTGGCGGCTCCACCGTCCGGGGCACCCAAGAACTCAAGAAATCTGACCTTCTCGAGTTCGCAATAAATACTACCAGTACTGAGCGGAGCACGCGGTGGACCCTCAGGGGGTGCCGGCACCCTAGCCTCAATTCTATCCCAAGGACTGATTAGTGCCTCAGACAATCTCTGGAAGGACCCTAGTCAGTCCATCATCATCCCATACAACAATCAAATCCAATCCAAGGGCTTGTTCTTCTCCCATGGAGTTAGAATCCAAGGGAACAGACACATCTATAGGCATCACACCTCCTTCCACGACCCCATGATGCAAACCTCTGTGGAGCCCTCTAATCAAGATCACTACATGGACACGTTAAAGTTTCAATAAGCGCTAGGTTATTACTCAAGGGTTTACTCAAGTGGAAATAATGGTGATCCACAGTCGTAGGGTTGAACCCGCTCTGATACCATATGTAACAACCCCAAACATTACGACTACAAGCGATGCAATAAAGTGCAATTTTTTTTTTGTTTTAGGCAGGAAGGCAATGATGACAACAGTTAAGCCAAACAACTTGATGACGAAGACAACGCACACAGGCTAGGAAAAAGACAACAACGACTCAACACACTATCACATCATGAAACTGGGAGAAACATGCGATAATCAAGAGACAGATAAAAACATCTACCCGCCCGACACAATAAAGACAACACCTACAAGCTAAAGGACAACATCCAAAATCCCAACACAACGACCTTGACGACCAGTATCTAGAAAACTTTATGGTGCACAACCCAAACGCATTGAGGAGATACACAATCCAGTACCAACCTTAATTACAGCGAAAATAAATCACATCGGGAAGTAGAAGACTCCAGCCGGGTTATCATTCGCATCGATCCATCATGACACGCAATGATCCCTTCATCAAGATTCATGCCTTCACAAGCGATAGGTGAGACAGTAACCAAGGCAGAATATAAAATATCTAGACCATAGGCCGAGGATATATCCTACGTGCTATGAGACCGAATTAATTGTGAAAATACAAACAGACTAAACCAAGCACCCAATCGACAAGTCGACAAGATGCAAGGTGGTTGACTACTAACAATCATACATCACATTAAATTCCTAATCCACATAAGTCATATGTTCTTTAAACTGATCATTCTTTACCATTATGAGATAACTACTTATTTTGTTGGATTGAAGGAGAACTAGTATATGCACTCAACATAATCAATACTAGTACTATTGTATTGAGGAAGGTAATGAAGAATTACGCCAATTCGCATAGTAAGAAGTATATTCTCTAATATCTACTATTTAATTTACTTAATTTGAATATTATTAATTTAATTGATATTCAGTTATCAATTTTTACTTTAATCCTATTATTATAATATTTATTATAGATTCACAATTTTTATTTCTGGAAACGGTGTGTTAAACATATCACTTGTAGAAATTAAACTTGGATAATAGATAACAATGATTCCTCCAACCCCTCCAACTAAATCCAGATACACTAACAATAATTGACATTTCTTAGCATATATATAAATTTCTTTATATAAATTAACAATCTAACCACTTATCCCTTCTTGTTATGAATGTTGGTTAATAATATATATATATATATATAATCAATGTATTATACGCAATCAACTTTCTTATCTTATCTGATTCTATAACGGTGGAAGTTTTATGGAGGTTAATGTCGATATTATTTCATATCTAAATATAATTAAAGTGTAATAATATTTATAAAAGACAACTGGATAAAGTTCAAGAATGAGATAATAAGGAGACCTTAAAATACAATGATCAAGAAAATCCCAACCATTGTAACCCCACCTAATGTTATCTAGATAAAGTTATTTATCATCAAAGTAACGAAGGTGTTCTAGAATAATGTAAGCTTCAATTTAGAGAAAGTGAATTTGAGAATGCACTCTAAATTTTAAATGACGAGGTAAAATTTCCATGCATAGGACATGCCCAAAACATTTGTATGAAACAATATTTTGATGAAAATTAAGTAACAACAACTAAGCATTCATCCAGAAAACATAATCATCGATTATTAAGCTTATAGTGGCAACGCTGTTACAAAATGTGTCTTTTTATTATTTGATGATAATATTGTATTATAGCATACAGTTCAATTTGAAATTTTGTTATAAAAATTATAAGTAGGAAAGATTCTGGATTTACTAGAGCCTCACAAAATGTACTCCAGGACGATAACCATGAAAATAGGAGGCACGCCTTCTCTTTCTGAATACAAGTAAATAGAACGTTGTCTGATACCATCGCTGTCTGTGATCAATTTAAATGTTGTCTATCTGATATAAAACTTCTGTCAAAAATTTGTTGTCATTGATATATATAAAATCGCGCTATCATTCACCTAGAAATACACTGTCACATAATGAATACGTTGTCTAGTAAAATGTTACTATGTCTAAAGAGAATCACAGGGAAATGTTGTATAAAACTTGGGCAAATGGCTGCGTAGAACACTGGCTATGTATTGAAATCATTGTCCAGAATGTTGTTAATAATTGTTGTCATAATAATAAAAAATCGCTGTGGTATAATGATGTGTGCATAACATTTGCTGTCAACAATAATGTTGTCAACGACCATAAGAACCCAATCATGTGCTAAACAATCAAAGCTATGATATTACGGTATCCAGTCCACTCTTAAGTCGCTTATTAAACAATGATTTACTGTCTATAAAATCTGTGGTAATGCTGTCTATAACTTATATCAATCACTGTCAAATGTTTACGGTCAACAATACTAAATCGTTATACAAATTATTGGTGTTACTTAATTAAGATTTATTGTCATACAATCGCTGGCATACATTATATATGATTTCTATACATGATGTCGTTGTATATCAAGAATTTCCCTGTGTTTTTGACATATATAAGTGAATAACTAAAGAAAAAGAAAATCATCACTCAAATGCTGTGTAAAACGATATGTTATTTTCTGAACAATAGATAAATTCACAGTCTAGGTAATAATGTAAATTCGCTGCAAATTCGCTGTAATTTCATTGTCTATGTCATAAATTAAGTGTCCATTCAATATATATACAGTATGAATTCGTTGTACATATTTTAATTCCGTTGTCCATTCAATGCATAATATACTATAAAAAAGGTAGAGTATCCCTATCCAAAGAAAACACATAGTAACAACAATTTCGGTATCCAAAACGCAGAGCATAAAATCGTTGTCACAACGTTAAAAACACATGTATATCATCACTGAAATTCGTTGGTATTCGTGGTTCACTAAAAACACAAGTAAATGTTTAAATCAACCGTACACATGAAATAAAAGATGGATGCATTAAAGCTTATTTAGCCTTAAAACAATGTCAAATCTGGATGCAATAAAACGGTTAAACATCAGTTAAACGATTTCATTGGAAACAAGAAATGGTTTATTCAACCATAAAAATGATTTCAAAACAGGATGACTATAATGGTTAATCCAAGAGTAAAACAAAGTCATTCCATATCAACTTTTTCACATTAAAAACAAAGTCAATATACCAAACAAAGTTCACAAGAAGGTGCAAAGACTAATCATTTAGCCATGAATCAATCAAACATAGAGATAAGTAAGGGATAGACAGTTGGAAAAGACTTATCCTTCACTCATCATCCATGCACAGAACAATGGGGCATTTGAATCTATAGGTCTTTAAACACCGAAGTGATGATCATCGCTTTGGCTCCTATGACTGCTCAGGCACAGACTGATGACTAAAGGGATAAGGAAAAAACAAAAAGTTATTCTTAATAATCAATGAAACAAACACGAAAAATTCATAGCAATCAAGGTTGGGTTCACCAAGGGAATCAATTCAAAAAGAAGCAAGTGTAAGGTTGGGATGACCTTAACTTCATTGATTATAAAATGATGATTAAAACATAATATTTACACAAAATAAGTACAGTAATGAAAGCGCAAGAAAAATATTAAACTATGATTCAATAATATACATGCGCTCTATCCAACTCCAGCTTGTCGACCAATGTTACCTCACCGGTACCTCCCAGCCAACGGTAGGGGTACTCTTCTTCCCCCTGAGCCACAAAGGGGCAGGGGTACTCTTCTTCCCCCTGAGCCACAAAGGGGCCACACACACAATACGAGAGAGCACTCAACTTGCCTCACAAGATCGAGATACCACTCATTACCCGAGCTAGGTATCCCAAATCCCATAAGAGAAAATTCAGTCAAGTAAAAATTCAGTAGCGTAAGGTTACACAAAAAGATGAGATCCATACTCCTTATCCTCCATTCTTTTTATAGAGTTTTCAAGTAATTAGTTTCCCAAATTCTCATTAAATTCCTTTTTCATTTAATTAATTAGGAAAAAATTATCTCGTACACATGTCACCCATCCCCTAGTTGCACCAGAAATTCAATTTTATTAATTAATTAATTATTCCTATTTCCTCACCCACCTAAAAGCATTCCTAAAAACGTACATTCCAAAATTCCCTTACATTTCTTAAATGACTTATGCCTTACAAAATTCCTACTCGAGTTCAAAAATAGCAAGTTCCCAAGGCAAGATTCCTTACTAGGTTAGACATTCATCTTTTTCTTTATGTTTTTCATTTAGCCTTTAGTTTCCTATTTCTTTTAAGTTTCCCTCTTTTCCATTTTTAACTAAAAATTAAATTAGCATATGTAGATAAAACAATCATTTCCCTTTTTAAAATTTGAATCCCCCATTATAATTTGATTTTAAAATTTAATTTGAATTTCTTACCCCCATTCTTGTTACATGTTTAATTATTATTATTTTTTTTTTTTACCACAAGTTCTACTTAGACCTAGGTTTTTAATTTCTCTAGGCTCGACAACATTTTCATTAGGGAAAAATTTGTTTTTAAATCTTACTTATAAAATCATTCTTTTTAAGGCTCACTAGGTTTATTCACTTCACAGTTAAAATCACGACATGTCCTTCGGGACGCACTACGTGCTCCCAAGGTGCCACCAACCTACTTTCATTTTTCTTGCATGATGTGCCCTTCAGGATTCACTATGTGCTCCAAGGGTGTCACTCTCCTCTTTTCGTTTTCCTTGCATGGCGTGCCCTTCAAGACGCACTACGTGCTCCAAGGGTTCCACTAGCCTCTTGACTGACTTTGGTAGACGTAAAACACCCCTCGAGTCAATACTCCACGAGGTGATTTTGTGGGAGAATAAGGGCCTCTAAGGAATAAGGCCTCTGCCTTATTGTATGCCCCTTAGAATAATCATGAGCGACTGTTACAGTCCACCCTCATGGCATCATGGGTCTTCTCGAACTAGGTAATCGTTAACCTATAGTTCGAGCCACGGTGAGAGTGCTAGTAGGCTATGGTAGGGATTATGTCCACACATCTCCCTCAAGCCTCTTGTTTTCCTGAGTGACCCCTCTACTCCACATGTGAGTTTGGTCGACAAGCTATTGTCAGCCTGCATCATCAACGAATCATGTCAGCAAAGTAACCGATCATCATAACATCTAATCATATGTACATTTGTCACATCAACAATATTCAACCCAACATTCGACTCCGTGACTCGATCTAGAGTCCAAGGGGTTTCATCGATGCCTTTGCATCCTCAATGTCCAAAGTCCTCCACACTTAAGAGAACATAGTTAATATCACCTATCTATGTGAATACAACCAAATAAGATATTATCAATCCATAATGTCTCATAATCATAATCGAACAAACAATAGTATAATAATCTTGATCACTTGCTAGCAAGTGTCATCAAAGAAAAGTTTGCTCAGTGCACGCAAGAGCGGGATGTTACAGATGCTCACATATTCTTATTCGTCCTCCAAAATCAATGAGCGAGAGTTATTGTTCATAACTTCGTTTTATTTATGAAGACATCTGTTAACATGTTTACTTTCTTACATTTACCTAATCACATTAAAAAATTATTGTAAGGACATATAATTTCCACATTTAAATGATTAAGGAGGATTAATATATATGCATGCCACATTTATATCATTAAGAAGCACTAGACACATTTCATGTTGGGGCACACATTCATTTCTGATGCCACGACATGCACACATTACCACCCTCTGATGCCACGACCTTGAACTGCCCTCTAATGCCACGACCTGAACCACCACGCATTCTGTGAGCCACACATTCTGTGAGTCATTTGCCAATTTACAGTTTTTTAAATTTAGAGACATCCGCATGCACACGAAAATAACTATTACTGTTTACACAGAGATGAGCGTTGGAACTTTCAGGACAAAGCAGTCGGTATGTAAGAATTATAGTTTTTTAAATTTAAGGACAACCGCATGTAATAATAAACCTCTGTGAATACATACATCTGTGATTGGTTAACATCTACGGCGGAAATTTTCACTGTTTTCTGTGTCATGGTTTTTTATTATCTAATGTCAATTCGTAATGTATATATTGTGCAGGTCTCAGGCTAAGGTGGCTTAACTCTCTCCAGCCTAATCTCAAACATGGCAAGATCAATCTTGAAGAGGAGAATTTGATTATCAAACTCTACGGCCTTTTGGGGAACAGGTATGTACTCATAAATTAGACCTGCACACCGATGCTATCCCACAAAGTTTCTCTTTCCAAAATTTTCATGAATGGTATACATTTCAAAAGTTTCAATATACTTATATCTACAGATAACGATATTATATGATGTCAATATACGTTATTCTGGTTTTATATTTGTGTTATTTTTATTGAAGACATTTTCTGGGTCCAAATTATACTCTCGGGATAATTTTGGCATTTGAGTAAGTATGTTGATTTAAGAAAAACAATTTTTAGAATTTTTTTGTTTTTACCGTAAGTTTAAGACCATATAATCCAAATACACATACCGAATTCATTTAAGCTATTTCATCCATAATTATGTGGCCAGATTCAGATTCAAAGGAAAATGAAGAAACTCAAAATGTTTACACAACTCCAACATTAAAAACATTGTAACCTTCCAGCGGACGTGTTCCTCAGAAAAAATGAAGGTAATTCAACTTCTAGATTTATGGTTTTTTTAAAAGAAGCTTTGATTCGATAGAGAGTTTGGAAATAGGGAGGACGGGCATCTACGAATGGCCTAGAGTCATGTTCGCATATTTAGTGATCAAATTAGGTCAATACATGAATTAAAAAAATCTTAAGAAGAAAATCAAAACCACTCATGAGCACAAGCGTGCACCCTTCGGGAACTGCCCACATATTCATACATTTCATAGGCTCACATGATTAAGGGAAAATCACAAGAAAATATATGCTTCTTGTCATTGAATTGTAATTATCTATTTCGTTGTATTCAGATTGGAAGAAGAAAATTTGTTTCGAACAACCATTTCTAATTTTTTAACGTATCATGGTATTTAAACAATTTAGGTGTGTCGGAGAAAATCGTATCTGTGACATATATCATTTTAGGAATTATTATTCAAAGTTTAGCCTTTGCATTAACTACAGTATAAGTTGCATGTCCCTAAGGTGTAGGAGAGTCGGTGACAGAGTGTGCTGTTAAGTCACTTCGTGTTGAAAAGTCACCGGTTCAAAACCTGCGGGGACAAAAAATCCAACCATGTTAAGGGTTGGTGTGGCTCAGGCCGAGTGCGATCCTCGGGTGATTTTGACGGCTTAGATGTCACCACGTTGCGTGTTCTCAAGCCAAAGGTTAATCCCGCTGCCAAGAAGGTCTGAACAAATTAACAAACAAAAAAAAACTACCGTGTAAGCTGCATAATAATTTCCATCCCAATAAAATTTATATGTATGAACCTTTACATTAAATTTTAATTCTATCGTATCTTTATTTTATATTATTACTTTTAATTTATATGATAAACAAAACTTTTATTTCCTTTTAATTATTCACTTTTTTCTATAATGAAAAAAAATAGCATTTTTTTTATACAATAACAAAAATTAAATATTCTTAAATATTCTTATAACATATCACTTAAAATAAATTATATTATACAATCAGAAAAATATTAATTGTTTATATTATATATGTTCCAATTATAGAAAATAATTGATTAATTTTTCAATACTAGATTGTATAATGCATTTAACTTTTGTTTTTCTATAATGACAAAAATTAATGCATAATGCATTTAACTTTAATTGATTAATTTTTCAATACTAGATTGTATAATGCATTTAACTTTTGTTTTTCTATAATGACAAAAATTAATGCATAATGCATTTAACTTTTGTATAATGTATTTAAATTTTGTATAATGCAATTAAATTAATGTATAATGCATTTAACTTTTGTATACAATAACAAAAATTAAATATTCTTATATGACTTAAAATAAAATATATTATATAAGGACAAAAATATTAATTGTTATATTATATATGTTCCAATTAAATGCAAAGAACGTTAAATTTATATTATTATAAACTAATTTACTTTATTCAAATTTATATTAATTTTTTATATCATATTTAAACTCAATGTAAGGATAGTTAATTTTCCTCTCATTTATGATTGTCTTGAATATTATTGTTTTGAAATAAATATTTTTTTTATGCAAAGTATTTAAAACTATAAATTTTATTCATTTCCTTATATTCTATGCTCTAGAATCTTTAGATTTTATCCATTTCCTTCTATATTTAAAATTATAGATTTTATCCATTTCCTTCTATATTCTATGCATTGAGTTTTTTTTATATTGTTTAGTAAAATATTATTGTTGCTAATTTTCATACTTTAGTTATTTCTTAACATGTTTTTTTTTTTACTTTTCACTTTCAATATATTACATTACATTAAAGAGAACCATATTATTATTATTATTATTTTATTATGCCATATCTTAAAGAAGTCTATCTTAAACATTCCCTTTATTACTCTTTAAATGTTATATATGCCATTCCTTTATTACTCTTCAAAATGTTATATATGTCATTCCATTCAACTTAGTCTCTTTATTACTTTTAAATTGTCACAATATTTTTGAAAAAGAATTTTTAAAATTCCTTTATACATGTAAACTATAGTTTATTTCTCTTTCCTCCTATGTTTGTACTTTCTATATGTTGTTATGTCTCATCTTATTCATAATTTTTTTATATGATAAACAAAACATCATTACAAAATTCAATATTAAAGTTATTTCTCTTTTTACATTTAAATTGTTACAATATGATATAATATTAAAGTTGAACTTTTAATTTATAAAAGTTAAACATAATCTTTTGGATTTTTATTAATTTATTTAATGTCACCCCCAAATGTCAAATCTCTCAAATAATATTAAGTTATTAAAAATCAATTATTTACATTTAAATTTCCACTGTATCCATCATTTTATAGTAAACTTCTTCAATTTTTATTATTGAACTCTCTCTTTATGCAATAAAATTTTCATTCAATTTCATGATAAGGTTGCTTATGTAATTGTAAAAGTAACACGCAATTTTCTTTAACTCATCCTCCTTGTTTTTTTCTCATAACATATGACAATGTTTTATAAGATTTGTCTTTCCCATAGTTTAAAATTCTTCATGATGCAACTTAACCCTCACTAAAAAACATAAATTTATATAAATCATAATGAAAAACTCAAATTTATATAACCCATGATGTCATGATCCAATGTTCCTAAGCCTAGCATCCTTCAACCAACATTACAATCAGGCATGCCAAAACCTCAACATGTTACTAGCTTTTTTCTTTGTGACATTCTGTTGAACATTCTCCCATGTTGTTTTGTGACAAACATTCCTTTCGTCACTCTATGGAAAATAGATCCCTAAGACATATTGTGAAAAACATCCTCCCACAACCATAACAATGTGATGAGCATGTCGAAACCCCACTATGTTACTAACTTTTTTCTTTCTCACATTGTCACGATCATTGTCCAACGTTACACACCCATAAACAACATTCTTGACGTCAATTTTTGACAACACTTTCGATGTGGAATTATGACGAAAACTCCTACCATCCCATTGTGATGAAAATTTCCCAATGTCTCATTGTGACAAAAATTTCCCAACATTTAATTGTGATCAACATTCCTATGGTCCCATTGTGACGAACATTTCCCAATATCGCATTGTGAAGAATACTTCCCAATGTCACATTGTGACGAACTTGTCTCAACATCACATTGTGATGAACATTTGTACCATCCCAATGTGACAAACATTTCCCAACGTCACATTGTTACGAACATTTCCCAACGTTGCATTCGGATGAACATTTCCTGACAATGTGACACTCGAAATGAATGTTAACAATGCATCACTTTATGATTTTGTCGCACATCATCTTAACGTCGCATTGTGATGAACATTTCCCAACGTTGCATTGTGACAAACATTTCTTAACATTGCATTGTGATGAACATTCATGCCGTCCCAATGTGATGAATGTTTCCCAATGTCGCATTGTGACAAACATTTCCCAACATCACATTGTGATGAACATTCCTAACACCCCATTGTGATGAACATTTCTGAACGTCACATTGTCATGAACATTCTTAGCATCCCATTGTATCCCATTGTGTCAAATATTTTCCAACGTCGCATTGTGACGAACATTTTATACCTACATTACATATATTTAATAATTATTAATTTATTAACTTTATATATATTATTAATTAATTATGAATTTCAAAATTAACTATATAGATATTATTAATTATATTATATTTACAAAGTTTATAATGATAATTTATATAATAATATTTAGTAATTAATGGTTGTAAATTAATTATTAATTAACAACCACTTTTTATTCATAAAATTTAATCTCTATATATAACTACTTTAGCAATGCATTTATTTATTACTATTTTAAGAATTTAATAACTTAGTGCTAAAGTTCATGAGATTAACGAGAAAATAATTTTGGTTCTGAAGCTAGGATTTAGCCACTCACAGCCGCAGAGGACTGCGGCCACAAGATGACGGCCCCGCAGGGGCTACCGCATTGCCAGGGGGGGCACCGAAGGGAGTATCCTACAACAATATAACGGCTAATGAAGATACGGCGAACAAAGTGAAGAGGCCGACCTTTGAAACGCCTCCCGATATGCGCGCGCAGTTGCTAGTCGAAGTTACATTCAAGGATCGGGACACGGATATGGATCCGGCCAAGGAAAACTTCTTTGCAAGCGCCTCGGCCCCTTGGATCCACGGTAAGTGCATTCTGCAAGCCCCACAAGCCCCTAAATATGTCATAAACTCACCTCGAATAGAGGAGTAGAAACAATATATGAGAGATAACACTCTGATAGGAAAGTTTATAGGGCTATGGCCCTCGGAACGAGATCTAATCAAATGGATACAGTACTGGTGGAGGCCAAAAGGCCACTATGACCTCCAACTTGGATCGAAGGGTTTCTTTACAATAATCCTCCACAATCTGGAAGACAGGAATCACATCTTCGATGGAGGGCCCTACTTCTTCAATTCGGCAGGACTCTTCCTGAGGTTCTGGACAGAAAAATTCAGCCCCGAAAAGGAAGACTTCACCCATGCACTGGTCTGGATCAGGCTATACTCTCTTCCCCAGGAGTTCTGGTTGGAGGAAGTCCTTGCTGGCATAGGCAACACCATCGACATTTATGTCAAGTCCTCTGAAGAAACAAAGCAAAGACGCTACACCTCATATGCAAGAATCTACGTTTATCTGAACATAGCCAAGCCGCTTCCAGGTTCTATTATGTTGGAGTATCATGATGAAGACTGGGCTCAAACGATTGATTACGAACATATCCCCTTCCGCTGCCGAAAATGCCATGAGCATGGACATCTCTTCCGGGAATGCCCACTCAACGTGATTCACAAGGAAGGGAATCCAGACAACGGCAAGGACAAGGAGGGATTCACGCAACAAGAGGGTCGGAGACGATAGGGAGGCAGAAAGAAACCGACTCATGTAAGCAAAGATCCTTCCTCCAACAACAAATTTGCAATTTTACAAGATAACCCAGAAGAAATTTCAACACCATCACATAATAATCCACCACCCCAGCATACGGCCTCTCAAACCAAGTACCTAGAAGCTGAAAGGTCATTGAAGAATAAGGAGACGAAACCTCCCCCAATGGGTACAGCAAGGGATCCGCCAGAGCAACCAAAGATAGAAGACGGGGATGAGGAAATGGAGGTGGAAGAACAGGATTTAGCTGGCGTGGACTTGGAACACCTTGAGCATGCTTATCGACACCAAAAAATTTACACCATACCCAGGGATCAGCTCAGGAAGGTGCAAAATGTGTACCTCAACTCTTCGGCTGGCTCCTCTGTCCGAGCCAGCAAAGCACTGGGCATCCAGGGCAACCAGATAAAAAACCCAAATAAGACTCAAAAGAACGAGAAAAAACGAGGAAGGAAATCAACAAATAAGCTCATACAGGAAATTGCCGAGGTGGAAGATTTATGGTTAACTCAAGGCAGATCCACCTGATCTCGGATAGCTTTCCCCCCCAGTCGTCATGAAGATGTATCATGGAACATTAAAGGCCTCTCTTGGATGTATGAAAAGCGGCAGCCGAGATCGGAAAGTCATATCATGGAACATTAAAGGCCTCAACGGATGTAGCAAGCAGAAACTGTCGCGAGATCTGATCATAGCAGAAGCACCGGATGTTGTAATGTTGCAGGAAACAAAAAGTACCTCAGAAGACCTCAATCGACTACTCCCTTATTTTTGGAAGCAAGGAGGGGTGGTCTCAATTGATGCTGCAGGAAGGGCCGGAGGCCTGGGTACCCTCTGGAACACCAACACTGTCATGCTGGAAAACGTTTGTACCACTAGATGGTCTATTACAGCCATTTATAGGCTCTTCAGATCTGACCAACCAGGACATCTGACAAACGTCTATGGTCCAGCCACCCCAAGAGACAAACATGCCTTCCTTGGAAGCCTGAGTTACCTATCCAGTCTCACACAACACCATAGATGGATAGTGGGGGGCGACTTTAATATCATCCGCAGCCTGAAGGAAAAAAAAGGAGGTTCACGAAGACTAGATCAAGATTCCGGCGACTTCAACAATCTAATAGAAGACCTCAGGCTTGTTGACTTAGAGGCCAATAATTGAATTCACACCTGGTCCAACAGAAGAACAGGAATACACCAGATCGCCTGCAAACTAGATCGCTTCCTTGTTTCAGAGCCATTCATGATGGACAACACTGCAATAGAATCTAGTATCTTAAATTGCATTGGATCGGATCACTAGCCCATATAGTTATGGTTGGATGTCCCAACCACTCCAAGAAAGAAACCTTTCCGATTTGAACAATTCTGGTTAGAGCATCCAGACTTCCAAGCGCACATTTACAACTGGTGGAAGGAGGCAGAAATATCTCACGGTTCAAAGATGTATAGGTTCCAACAAAAGTTGAAGAATCTCAAACAAAGGCTAAAGTTCTGGAACAAGCACACATTCGGCAGTATCTTTGACTCAAAAAAACAGTTGATGGAGCAAATGGAAGAGATTCAGTGCCGAATAAGAGAGAAAGGACTCACAGAGGAAATCAAAAGCCAGGAACATAAAGTGAACCAACAGATTGCAAAAAGGAAAAGACAGGAAGAGATATTGTGGAAATAGAAGTCGCGGATTCAATGGCTCAAGGAAGGAGAACGCAATACTAAATTCTTCCATCGAGATACTATTCAGAGAAGATACTCCAATAAGATCACGCATGTCATTACAGAAGAGGGGGAGACTCTTCACTCCCATGCAGATCTGGAAACAAATCTGGTTGAATACTTCCAGGACCTTCTCACAGAACCCGTTCTAGACAGACGCGAAGAAATCAATAAAATCACACGACACGTGCCTTCCCTTATGACTCGGGAACAAACCGCAGCCCTTCTTCGACCCTTCACCATCGAAGAAGTGGACCAAGCGCTCCAAGACACCCCCAAATTCAAAACTCCGGGCCCAGATGGCTTCACCAGCGATTTCTTCCACTACTGCTGGCCGATGATTCGAACAAAAGTCTGGGAAATCATGGAAGATTCAAGGATCACGAGAGAGGTACTCAGGGATTTCAACGTAACTTTCCTCGCCCTTATCCCTAAAGAAAGGAAAGCAAATAGACCTAAGAAATACAGGCCTATAGCCCTCTGCAACATTATTTACAAACTCCTCACTAAAGTTATTGCCTGCAGACTCAAGCCGATCCTACCAGCAATCATATCCCCAGATCAATCGGGGTATGTTGAGGGAAGAAAAATCCTGGATAGTATCATTTTGGTGCACGAGGTAATCCATTCCCTACAGAAAACAAAAACCCCAGGGATGCTTTTAAAACTGGATATATCGAAAGCGTTTGATAAGCTCAGTTGGGAATATATGAAAGAAATGCTTATAGCTTTTGGCTTTGATCAAAACTGGGTTACTTGGATCTTAAATCTCACCTCCTCAGCCTTCTTTTCCCTGCTTATCAATGGGGTACCCTCAAAGCCCTTCTCCCTTTCAAGAGGTATTAGACAGGGAGAACCCCTTTCTCCTTTCCTCTTCATCATCATGGCAGAAGGACTTAGTAGATCTATCCACGCGGCTCTGGAAAACAACCTTCTTACCAGTTTACCTCTGTATGGCATCTCCCCGCCTATCTCCCACAGCCAATTCTTGGATGATACCCTTTTGATGGGAAGCCCGACCGCCAGAGAAGGCAACTCACTCAAGGAGATTCTCCAAATATTTGCTGATGCCTCCGGTCTGGAATGCAAAAAGGATAAGTCTCAAATCTTCTTTTTCAATACCCCCCCCCCGATTCAACAACACACCTCGAATATCCTTGGTTTCAACAGAAGCTCCCTTCCGTCCAAATATCTAGGCATACCCCTAATTGACAATGCTCTCCGAAACTCCTCTTGGGAGCACCTCCTTTCATCCTTCTCCAAAAGACTTTCCTCCTGGACCTTCAGGGCTTTAAATCTGCCCAACCGTCTCATTCTTCTCAAAGCCGTCCTTCAAGCCCTTCCGATCTATGTTTTCTTTGTGCTAGCCGCCCCCAGATTTGTTCTCAACACCATCAAAAGCTTGCAAAGAAATTTCATTTGGCAGGGCCTTAACAAGGAAAGGAAGATCACTCTAGTCAGCTGGGAAAAGATCTATAGGCCCAAGGAACAGGGTGGCCTGGGGATAAGAGATCCTTCTATAATGAATAAAGTCCTTAGCGCCAAAATTTGGTGGCGCTGGTTAAAAAACCCCACAAACCTTTGGGCTAAGTTGTGGAGGAAGAAATACACCTCTAACGCAGCAGAGAATAACCTGATTCATTGGAATGGGGATAACATGGGATCCTTGATATGGACAACAGCCAAGCAGAACAGACAAATTGTCACGCAGCATGCTTTTTGGGAGATAGGAAATGGGGTAACGGCTCTGTTCTGGCAAGATTCCTGGCAACAAATGCCTGCCTTAAACGATGAGGAATGGTCCCGTGACATTTGTACCCATGCTACAGGTATGGGCCTAAAAAAGGTGGTGGATTACTGGCAAAACAACTCAACTGGGGACACTTGGCGTTGTTGGCACATGGATCGGGTGCACATTAATCAGCCTCTGCATTTTGATCTGACACCTCTTCAAGAAGCGTTGGATAAGAGGAAAATTCCCATACGAGATGGGGAGGACACTCTTAGGTGGGGCTACATACCACATGGCTCCTTCTCCATGCAGGAAGCCTATCAACTTAAGACTAAGACAGCTCACACCACAGACAGGAAAATTTGGAGGAAGATCTGGAATTTGAAGCACTGGCCGAAAATCACCCTTTTTCTTTGGCTAGTCCTACATTCAAGCATCCTCACATTGGATAATCTCCTAAAGAGGGGGTTTACTGGACCCTCTATTTGTACTCTTTGTGGAGGGGCAGAGGAAACTTTGAATCACCTTATTAATACCTGCCTGTACACAGCGCAAGTCTGGGATCAAGTAGCAATAATCATGCGCACTTCGGACCGTCTCAGAGATAGTGTCATCGACACTCTCTCCAATTGGAGGGATAAGGCTTTTAGCTCGCCCTACCTCAACAGGGTTTGGTAGCTCCTACCTGGTTTTGTCCTCTCGAAAATATGGAGAGAAAGAAACAGGCGAATCTTCCAAAATCAAGCTCACCCTTGGAGTCATTGCTGGTCTCTCTGTCAACGTAATCTCTTGGAAACTCTCCAGATTAGACCTTGGTCAGCCGCAGGCTTCGCTTGCCCTCCTTTCGAGCTCCCTGTCCTTCGGCACTGGACTCCTCTTCCCCCCTCTCAGTTGCCATCCTCCCCCCCTCCCACTCCCCTTCCGAGTAGCCCTTCCCTTTGGTCTCCTCCCCCACAGGATTTCCTCAAACTCAATTTTGACGGAGCATCTAAAGGCAATCCGGGAGACGCAGGCTACAGAGTGGTCTTCCGTAATCATCTTGGGAACATCTTAGCCATAGGAGCAGGCCCCCTTGGGCATTCCACGAATAATGCAGTAGAACTCTGGGGCCTCATCAAAGGTTTGCAAATGGCCTCCCAGAACAATTATACAAAGCTCATCGTTGAAGGGGATTCTCAGGTCATCATTGGCCTGCTGCGTAAAATCCTACACGGGGTCAATCGGGACAGTATCTCACCAAGTTGGAGACTCTCACATGGCCTGCAAACCATTGTAGGACTGTTGCATTCCCAACAGGTAATTTTCCCCTCACATATCCGGAGGAAAGCGAATCAGATTGTGGATGAATTAGCTAATGTGGGCATAGAATGGAAAGGAACAGATCTCCGTTGCTACTCAGCCCAGAATCTAGATCATCCTATCCTCCAGCAGTGTATCCAAAAAGATGGCTCAGTGGATACTTCCCCGGATGGGGTGTCAGTGGGTTCTACGTGGTGGCATATGGGTGCAGACATGGTCCACAGCGACACGCAGCCACGTGATGGGCTCGTGCCGCAGGTGGGAGCTGTCGCGGGAGTTTAATAGCAATCGTTTCATGTTAAATGCAATGGTAATGGTGAGTTACACCACCCTACGTCCCTCTGCAGATAATTATATGGCTTGGCTCTTTGTGATGGTTATTGTTCCTTGTTTGCGATCTGAAGGGCTCCTCCCTTCACGACGCAAACAGGATCAGGATTACCCAGCTGCTGTCTCAGTTGTCTTTCTACATCTTTGGTTTAATTTAGTTCAGACTCACCCGCCTGCTCAAATGAAAGAAAGTCTTCGAGGGAGGCCGAAGAGGGGCTCCCCCTGGAAGCCCCGACGACCCCCAGTCTCGCCTTCATTCTCCCCGTCGACTTGCTCTTCCTCCCGTCCACAAACTCCGTCCACGGCCACCACTCCGCCTCCTTCGCAATCTATTCCCCTTCACTCCACGGTCGCCCCATATCCACCACAGTCTCGGCTCCTCCATTCCATGGCCACTTTACAACGAGGATCGAGCCCGACTTTGAGCCGCCCTCAGGATCCCCAGATGCAATTCATTACAACAATGTCTTTTCCTAGACCCTTAAGCAGTTTGGGTAGTGCACCACCGGCGCACAGTGCTTCTAAACGACTGTGCACCCACCCCTCGGACCACCCCAACAACGAGCACTTCAGAGATAGACTGGGCATCTTGTTTGATTTTGTTTTCGAGCTAAGGAAGGAGGTGGCGGACCTCAAATATCGTCTGCAGGCCACAGAAGAAAATTCCGCGACCTTCCTCCACATTCTCACGTCCATGCACATGGAACTATCCTCAGACCCGATTGTCTCAGCTCCAGGGGAGGCATCTAACACTGTTGCGGAAGCAGGAAGGGCAGAAGCGCAGCATCCAGCATAGGCGAAGCAGAAGGAAGCGGATCGACAACCCCAAGCTGAGGACAAGGAGCGAGGTGAAAGAAAGGAAAAACGTTGGGACGACCAACCACCGTTCATTGAAGAAGAACCATGGACAGAAGAGCTCCGAGCTACGTGGATAGGCTATGGGCCAGGTGTCTAGCTATCTAAAGATGTTTCTCAAGTTTTCTTAGGCTTTTAGTTTAGAATACAAGCAGTCTGAACTTTGTTTTCTCAACTTTCCTGTGACCTACTTAAACTTGTGAATTGGGGGCTGGCTGGACTGGTTTCCCCTCTGTTGGGGAAGTCCAACAATTGCAGCCTGTACATTGCTGTCTTTGACACTTTTTTTCTGCTCAACAGGCTTTTAATATAATCTATACTACTTACTTACAAAAAAAAAAAAAACTTAGTGCTAAAGTCATTAACTTCAATGTATTGCTACTTTATTAATATATTATTTTATCATTGTATTAATACTTTGTTAATGTCTTTTATGTATTGATATTTTTATTATATTTTTAATGTATTATTTTGTTAGTGTATTAATACTTTAGTAATGTATTATTTATTTGTTAATGTATTAATACTTTAGCAATGTATTAATTAATAATGTAATAGTGTACAAAATTAATTATTACATTACATTGTTAATATATTAAATAATTTATAAGTTACTTTATACATTAATGAAATTAAACTTTAATTTATACATTACATTAATACATCAATGTACCATTACATTAATACATCAATGTACCATTACATTATTAATGTATGAATAATGTTACATTAAAATTTAATTTATCAATCAATAAAACAATATATACTTTAATGTATTAATAGTCTAATATGTAACATTACAAATTAATGTATTAGAACTTTTACATTAGTCTAATGTATATATAAAAGTACTAATACTTTTACATTAGTCTAACGTGTATATAAAAATACTAATACCTTTACATTAGTCTAATGTATATATATAAGTACTAATACATTAAAGTATATATTATCTCATTAATTCATAAATAAAAAATGTAATATAACATTATTGATACATTAATAATGTAATGATACATTGATATATTAATGTAATGTATAAATTAAATTAATATAATAATGTATTACTAAATACATTATGTTCAATATATTACTACTTTATTAATGTATTATTAATTGTAACGACCCTAAATTGATAAATGGTTAAAGATTATTAAGTAAGATTTAATTAAGGGATAATTGCAGTTAATAAAATAATAAATTAATTGCTGACCACATTTAATGACCTGAGAATTACAATTTAAAAGATCAATGAAAATGTTATAAAATGGTGGCGTATGCAGGGCGAGGAGCCCATAAATCCCGAGATGATAAAAAATATTAATGGAGGGACGAAGGACGGAGGACGGGGGTGGTTGTGGAGTAATTGCGTGAGTCGGCAGGGAGGAATAAGGGACGGGAAGAGGGGGATGTGTGCACCATTCGGGGGGGATGGATTCTGTGGACTGTATTGTTGAGTCAGTTGTATTGGCCGAGAACCATTGCGTATTGCTCTGAGTAGAATTTCTATGCAGTGTGGTTTTTGCTGTGCACTGTGGTATTGGCTGGGAGCCTGTTGTATTCTCTGTGGACTGTTGGCTTGCTGAGAGCAAGGAACAGAGTGTGTTGGACTGTGGCTTTTGATAAGGGGAGGCACCGAGTTGTTGGAGGTTTTGGGCACGGAGGGCCAGGATATCCGTAGATATCCTGGAGCTAGGTAGTTTTCCTAGTTGGCAGGGAGGACAGTAGTTTTGGGCAGTTATTTGTTTGTTTGTTGTAGGGTTGATCTGTGTAGCAGTAGGCAGCAGGAAAGCAACAACAATTAGCATCAGAACTAGGT